>CM061137.1:68159490-68228819 GCA_030789695.1 Scilla litardierei | reverse complement strand
TTCCACATTTTCTGAAAGATATGAAATGTCTTATTAAATGATATCAGAGAAGACAAAATTAGGCCAAAAAATGTCCGTTGGAACTGGAAAATCGACATCTTTAACTAAAATATAAGAGAAGACAAAATTTGGAACCGGGGAAATCGTCATCTGCTTCTATAAAAGTGTCTATTATAACCGGAATATCGCCATCTTCAACTGGAAATATTTTTATATATCATTTTCTGAGCTTGGTGCTAGTATACACATTTTATGAAAAATATGGATCTTTTTATTAATTGATAAGATTTTTCTAGCCTAAATTTGTCTTCTCTTATTTTCCAATTGACGATGGCGATCTTTTTATTACATGATATAATATTTTGGCCTAATTTTCTTTACATATATTCCAGTTGAAGATGGCAATCTCCCGGTTTCAATGGACATTTTTGCGGATTTTTCTGAGCTCTGGCCTATTTTTCCACATTTTTTGAAATATATGGATCGTTTTATTAAATGATACTATATATTTTCCTAATTTTCTTTTCTTATTCTCCAGTAGAAGATGGCAATCTTCCGGTTCCAACAGACATTTTTGCGGATTTTTTTGAGCTCGAAACTACTTTCTACATTTTCGGGAAGATATGTATTTTTATTACATTATTTGATTTTTGTTGCCTAATTTTGTTTTCTCTTATTTTTCTTTTGACGATTGTGATATCCCCGTTCTAACGGACATTTGTACCGATTGTGAGATCGAAAGTATTTTCTACATTTTCTGTAAGATGTGAATCTTTTTCATTAAATGATTGATTTTTCTAGCCTAATTTTGTCTTCTCTTATTTTTCAATTTGAGATAGCGATCTCCCGGTTCCAACCTAAATTTTTGTGGACTTTCTGACCTCGATATTATTTTCTACATTTTATTGTAGATATGTATCTTTTTATTAAATGATATAACTTTTATAGCTTAAGTTTGTCTTTTATTATTTTTAGTTTGAAGATGGCGATCTCCCGGTTCCAACAGACATTTTTGCATATTTTTCTGAGTTTCGGGCTATTTTATACATTTTATGAAAGATATGGATTTTTTATTAAATGATATGGTTTTTATAACCTAAGTTTGTCTTCTCTTATTTTCCAGTTGAAGATGGCGATCTTTATATTGAATGATATGATTTTTTTGTCTAATTTTGTCTTCTCTTATATTTCAGTTGAAGATGGCATTCTCTCTGTCCCAACATACATTTTTGCGGATTTTTTTTGAGCTTCCGGATATTTTCCACATTTTCTGGAAGATATGGATCGTTTTATTAAATGATATGATATTTGGCCTAATTTTGTCTTCTCTTATTTTCCAGTTGTAGTTGGCGATCTCCCGGTTCCAAAGGAAATTTTTGCGGATATTTCTGGGCTCTGGGTTATTTTCCACTTTTTTGGACGATATGGAATGTTTTATTAAATGATATCAAAGAAGACAAAATTAGGCCAAAAATGTCCGTTGGAACCGAGAAATTGCCATCTTCAACTAAAATAGAAGAGAAGCAAAATTTGGAACATGGAAATCGTCATCTTCATTTATAAATATGTCTGTTGTAACTGGGATATCTCCATCTTCAACTGAAAAGATTTTTATATATCACTTTCTGAGCTTGGTGCTAGTTTATATATTTTATGAAAAATATGGATCTTTTTATTAAATGATATGATTTTTTTGGCCTAATTTTGCCTTTTCTTATATTCCAGTTGAAGATGGTGATCTCCTGGTTCCAATGGACATTTTTGCGAATTTTTCTGTGTTTCGGCCTGTTTTCCACATTTTTGGAAGATTTGGATCGTTTTATTAAATGATATGATATTTTGGCCTAATTATTTCTTCTCGTATTTTCTAGTTGAAGATGGCAATATCCCTGTTTCAATGGATATTTTTGTCGATATTTCTGAGCTCGGGACTATTTTATACATTTTCTGTAAGTTATGGATCTTTTATTGAATGATATGATTCTTTAGACTAATTGTGTCTTCTTTTGTTTTTTAATTGAAGATGGCAATCTCCCGGTTCCAATGGAATTTTTTTGCAGATTTTTCTGACCTCGAGGCTATTTTCTACGTTTTATTGTCGATATGGATCTTTTTAATAAATGATATGATTTTTATAGCCTTTATTTATCTTCTCTTATTTTTCACTTGGAGATGGCAGTCTCCCAGTTCCAACGGATATTTTTGCGGATTTTTCTGACCTCAGTGCTTTTTTTGTATTTTTAGAAAGATATCGATCGTTTTATTAAATAAGATGATTTTTGTCTAATTTTGTCTTTTCTTATTTTTTTCGTTGAATATGGTGATCTTCCAGATCTGACAGATATTTTTGCGGATTTTTCTGAGTTATGTCCTATTTTCTGTATTATCTTGAAGATATCGATCGTTTTATTAAATGATATAATTTTTTTCCTTAATTTTATCTTCCTTTTTTGGTTAAATTTAGCGATCTCCCAGTTTCGATGATATTTTTGCGGATTTTTCTAAGCTCAATGATATTTTCTATATTTTATAGAAAATAAGAATCTTTATATTAAATGTATTATTTTTATTGCCAAATTTTCTCTTCTCTTATTTTTCACTTGAACAAAGCGATCTCCCGGTTCCAACGGTCATTTTTCAGATTTTCTGCGCTCGGTGTTATTTTATTTATTTTATGGAAGATATGGATCTGTTTATTAAATGATATCATTTTTATTGCATAAGTTTGTCTTCTATTGTATTTAAGTTGAAGATGTCGATTTCTCAGTTCCAAGTCAAGGTGGCCAAAAGGCTCGGAAGCCCGGAAGCCCCCTGGCCCGTCCCGGTTAACGTTGACCGGGCCGTTGACCTGGCCCGGCCCGAAGTGCGAGCCGTGCATTTCCCCCAGCCCGACGGGCCGAGCCAGACCAGCCCGGCGGCCCGCCACATGCCGGGCCAGCCCTGCCCGGCCGCCTTTTCCGCTGCAGAACGCGCGCGCGGGCTGCTTGGATTTTCAGCCAAAAATGGCTGTTGGGGGTATTTTTTTGGCCAAAATTGACCCAAAACCCCCCAACAGCTATAAACGGTCAAATGGGGGGTATTTTGGTCATTTTGGCCAAAAGACCAAAAAACATACCCAACTGCCATAAAACGGTCATATTGGAGGGTTATTTTGGTCTTTTGGCCTAAAAATTCCTATAAGTACACCCACCAATTCATAACATTTTCTTCACAATTCTAAACATCTCTACTCTCAAATTCTTCTCAAATCTCAAGCTCTTGCTCTCAACTGATGGCGCTCTCAAGATCCGGCTGCTATCTCTCTGCATCTCAACTTTCAAGCTCCGTCTGCTACCTCCTTGAGTCTCGGTATCCAGCTGCTACCTCTCTGCATCCCTACCTCTCTGCATCTTTGCTCTATCTGCAAACAGGTTCCTTGTATTGTTAAATTAGCATAATGTCAGTATCAAACAACCCACGTAGACATGTTAACGTTAAGTTTAATACGGAAGAATATGGATATTATCAAAATATGCTAAACAACCCCATCGAATCACCGGACTTTCCAGAAACATCACCAATTGAACAAGATTGGAACGATAGTAATCACCATAGCCCCATAGTGGGTACTCCAGGGGTTTCTTCTTCTGCACACACTTCAACCCCTGCACATACTGCTACTAATGCTGGCCACACTTCCACACAAGCAACCCAAACCAGAAAACAGAAATCTACGGTTTGGGAAAACTATACACTTGAAACATTACCTGATAAAGGACTTAGGGCTGTTTGCAAAATCTGCAGAGCAGATTTCGTTGGTGCAGCTAAAGATGGCACAACACACCTGAAAAGACACTCAGATGCTCACAAAAAAGATGCTAGACTTACAACTTTAAACTTAACAGCTACATCTAGCTCTCTATCTACTTTCTCATATTCTTCTGATACTATACGAAAGTAGATGGGTAGATTAGTTCTATGCCAAGGATTACCCTTTAGTTATGGGGGAAAGCCCCTCATTAGAACGGTTTAACCAATTAGCCCTGAACCCTGCATTTAGAAGAGTGCCTAGAAACACTCTTAAAAGAGATGCTATGGCAGCTTTTCAAGCTGGCAAAGCTAAAATTATACAAACTTTTGCAGCCTTAACATCTAGAATAGCTTTAACATCCGACTTATGAACAACAAAATGGGGGTTATCCTACTTATGTGTTACGTCACATAACGTAGACCACGACTATGTTATTCACAAGATGATTATCGGTTTTAAATTGTTAGAACATGCTCATACCGGTGTTGTCCTTCTAATGTGATTATGACTGTTATTCGCGGGTATGCTATTTCTAAAAAAATCATTTCCTTTACACTTGATAGTGCATCTAACAATACAAATGCAAAAACATTTTTAAAAAGACAACTGAACCCTGATCTTGATGGTATTTTATTTCATCACCGATGTGCTTGTCACATCTAGAATTTGATAGTACAGGATGCGCTAAAATATGCTGCTGCTTGGTTAGAAAAAGGTAGGAACCTTATGTAATACATACGGTCTTCTGCCAATAAGAGAAATTTATACAAAGAAGTATGTAGAAATAGCCAACTTCCTTACCGAAAGTTTAAATTTAGTGTTCCACATAGGTGGAATTCAACGTATCTTATGATGTGTTGCATGCTTAAAAACAAGATTCAGCTTAGTTATTTTGTTAGTACACACATTCCATATGACTCTGATTACAACATTACTGAGTTTGAGTGGAAAACGATTGAGCAGGTTGGTGAATTTTTTGAGGGTTTTTATATTCCTACAAACAAATTCTCGGGTGTGTATTACTCAACATCCATTTAGGCCTTGGTCAATTAGTTATCATTTCAGACACTTTAGCGAGTTATAGCGACACTACGACCACTACCTTCCGTCTTCAACCTATGATAGAAGAAATGGGTTATTCATTATCTAAGGTTTTTGATCCACGGTTTAAAGATGAATTAGTAATTGGGTTATTAGAACCCTTATATGAAAACATGATATTTGAAGTTGATGATCATATAATGAATTTTAAAAAGGGGTATTCACAAAAAAAATACCCTAACGTTTGGGGCCACTTTCAACTTCATACCATAAACGTTTAAGTCATACACAACAGTACCTTTTTGATTTTTTTGTTAAATTATACCCGTTTTGCCCTTGACCTTATTCACAAAAATAATACCCTAACGTTTGGGGTATCTTTCAAAAAAAATACCAAAATCCCACCAATACCCAAATCACTGGGGGAGGGGGCGGCGCCGCCTCCCCCTCCTCCTCGACTGAGGCGGAGGGGGGCGCCACCCCCCTCCTCATCGACTGAGGCGGAGGGAGAGGGGGCACCGCCCCTCCCCCCGAAAACAGGGGGTGGAGAGGGGGCGGCGCCCCCTTCCTCGACTGAGGCGGAGGGGGAGGGGGCGGCGCCCCCTTCCCCATCCTCGCTTGAGGTAGAGGGGGAGGGGCGGCACCCCCTTCCCCCTCCCTCCTGAAAACAGAGGGTGGGGAGGGGTGCGCCCCTCCCCCTCCCTCCTCGACTGAGGCGGAGGGGGAGGGGGAGGGGGAGGGGGCGGCGCCCCCTCCCCCCTCCTCGCTTGAGGTGGAGGGGAGGGGGCACTGCCCCCTCCCTCCCGAAAACAGGGGGAGGGGAGGGGGCGCGCCCCTTCCCCCTCCCTCCTCGCCTGAGGCAGAGGGGGAGGGGGCGTCCCCCTCGAAAACAGGAGGGGGGCGTCCCCCCGAGGTATTAGTGGGATTTGGGTATTTTTTGAAAGATACCCCAAACGTTAGGGTATTTTCTTTTGGGAATAAGATCAAGGGCAAAACGGGTATACTTTAACCAAAAACCCCAAAAAGGTAATGTTGTGTATGACTTAAATGTTCAGGGTATTAAGTTGAAAGCGGCCCCAAATGTTATGGTATTTTTTGTGCATACCCCTTTTAAAAATAGCTTAAGAGTCCTTTTTACGACGGATGAGTCTAGATATGGTAGTTCATCACACACTTCTTCTGTTCCTGCTTGTTCTAATATTACATGCAAACTCCAGCAAATTATGGGGAAGAAAAAACAAAAAGCCGCAGCTACAGAAAGTTCGTCTAATGAGTTGTCCAAGTATTTAGAAATTACTTTTCCTTTTACTGAGTTTGAATTGGATGATGAAAATTTTGACATTTTAGCATGGTGGAAAAATGTATGAACATAGGTTTCCAATTCTGACCATTATGGCTCGTGATATGTTATGAGTTCCTATTTCTACTGTTGCATCTGAGTCTCCTTTTAGTGCAAGTGGTCGGGTTCTGAGTGACATGAGATCAAGGCTTAAAGAAGATATAGTTGAAGCGGAGATATATGCAAAGGATTGGTGTCATACTGAAAACCGCTCCCAAGATAAACATGACCTTTCGGAAGACTCTGAGGAAGAAGATGAATGATTTTCTTTTTTCTTGTATTGTTGCATTTAGAAGTCCTAGATTTTGGTCATAGTCTGAGGGGTAAGGCTGGCCAAAGTAAGTCCCCCCCCCAAAAAAAATTTAATTAATGAAATTTAAAGGTTCAACCCGGGACCTTCGTGAATTTCGGGCTTAAATATCTTTTTTTCAATAATATAGATTTAATTAGAAATATACTTCAATTCTGACCATTTCTTAAAAATTGTATACTTCAATTTTCATTTTGACTTTTTGAGAATGTTATATTAAATATACTTCAATTTATAAATTTCTTAACCTTTTAAAATATTTTTCTATAATATTATAAATTTTTTAAAAATTTTATATACTTCTTAACTTATTTTTTTCTTACTTAGAACTTTTTTTATTAATTGTACGTAGTTAATAAAAAAATTCAGATTTTTTTGATTTTTTGATTTTTTATTTTTTTTAAAAACTCTTTTTTAAAATTGTATCGTTTATGTTGATGATATCTTGATATTTTCTGAAACCTTAGAAGATCATCTAAAACATTGTAATGCTATTATTGATATTTTCTTGATATTTTATCTAATTTTTCTTGAATTTCTTGAATAGTAGATCCTTCAGACTTATTCTGAAGTGTTAATAATCTGAACTGGTTATATGTTAAGATATTACCAAACAAAGGATATTCAGGAACACCTGTTTTTATAATGAATAATTTTTCTTTTGTTTCTATAATGGTTTTTGCTAAGAGAAAAACTGACAGTTTATCTTTTAATTCTTCATATAGTTCTTCAATTTCTTTTAACATGTTGACTTGCTCTGATACCACTTTGTTCTGGATCTTTCGCGCTTTTGCGCTTTTGCGTTTTATGCGTTTTCAAAATAATATCGATACCTTAATGCTATCTGTTTCCACACTAATTTGTTATGTATTCTTATTCTTCGTTCGTCTTTTCCGTAATATTTTGCAAATTTATGCAGATGGTATAGCCAAAGTCTATATTCTATTTGATCAGTAGTTTCTTGAAAATAAGTCTTTTGGATGCGGTCTTTAATAATCCTTCTATTTTTCATAAACGAAATTCAGAGATTTCTAAAACTTCTACATTACTAAATGCAAATATTCAGACCTTCTTAAGGGCAATCTACAAGGGCAATCGTTTAAGGTTACGTGGTTAGGGCCCAGCACGTCTTCCAACACTTACTTTTCCTCTGGCCTGCACGACTTCACGGCTTCCTTGCCAAACGCCTAAAACAAGCATATACTCTCACCCCTACCTATCAACCCGTGCCTACTCAGCGTGGTGATTTTGACCCTTCCAAACTTGAAAATTTTCCACTTTTAAAACAAGAAGACTATGAACATAAGAATATTAATACTGACTTAGAAAAGATAAAAGAACGATTTTAAGAAACATACAACGAAGATCCTTTAGCCAAATGGGAAAAAGATAAAACACTAGCAGAAATAAAACTAAAAGATCCAAATAAAATAATTAGGGTTAGACCCATGAAATATACCTTAGAAGATTTAAAAGAATTTGAAATACAAATCAAAGAATTATTAGACCCAAAGTAATAAGACCCTCTAATAGCCCACATAGCTCACCAGCATTTATTGTGAGAAAACGTAGTGAGATTGTTAGGAGAAAAGCCAGAATATTTATTAATTATAAAGCATTAAATGATGCAACAATATTTGATGGATACTATCTACCCAATAAAGAAGTCCTGTTAAATAAAATACAAAATAAAAAATGGTTTACGAAAATGGATTGCAAGAGTGGCTTCTGGCAAATAAAATTAACAGAAGAATCAATACCATATACATCGTTCAGTTGTCCTCAAGGACAATTTGAATGGGTAGTAATACCCTTTGGCCTCAAAAACGCACCACAAATATTCCAAAGAAGAATGGATGATGTGTTAAAAAGACATAATAAATATTGTATCGTTTATGTTGATGATATCTTGATATTTTCTGAAACCTTAGAAGATCATCTGAAACATTGTAATGCTATTATTGATACTTGTGTCACAAGAGGTATCACGCTTTCGGCCAAAAAGGCTATTATCGGAGTCCAAAAAATAGACTTCCTTGGTATGACAATTGACAATGGCTATATAGAATTGCAACCTCATATCTTACGAAAATTAATGAATTCCTTGATATAATAGAGGATAAAAACAATTACAAAATTTTTAAGAGGTTTGAATTATGCAGATTATTTTATAAATAAATTAGCTCAATTAAGGGCACCCTTACAACAAAAACTAAGAAAGAATGTACCATGGACATGGACAGAAGATGATATAAAACATTTACAAAAAATTAAACAAATATGCCAACATATGCCAAAACTCACCTTACCCTTGATAGATGATGATTTAATCATTTATACGGATGCTTCAGATTTATATTGGGGAGCAGCATTAGTGGCAAAAAGAGAAAACCAAGAAAAATTGTGCAAATATAAATCAGGTATGTTTAAACAGGCAGAAATAAATTATCATGCCAATGATAAGGAATTATTAGCAATTAAAAACAGTATTTAGAGTTTTTATATTTATTTAAACAAACCATTTATTGTTAGAACGGATTCTTTTACTGCAAAGGCCAGAATTAGAAATAAAATTCCTGATATATGTCCTAATAAAAGATTAATTAGATGGCAAGCCTGGTTTGCTGAATTTAACTTTGAAATTGAACATATTGCAGGGACTAATAATTTTCTTATAGATACATTAACAAGAGAACTTGTTGCTCATGGAGATGAATGACAAAGAAAAGGTCAATTATGAAGAAATATTCTATAGTGTAAAAGAAGCAGCAGAAGAAGGAATAACAGCCCTTCAAAATTTCCTCTGTGATGGTGCACTTTCTAATAAAGAGAAAGCAGAAGAATGCTTTCAATATATCATATGTTTATCAGAAGATACGATAACAGAATTCCAGAAGGAAAGACTGGAAAAAATGAACCAAGATATTGTATCTCAAACTGGCAGCTCTGCAGCTCCGGGACACATTAAGCATGATATCCAACAACAAGCTGAAAGCTCCAGTGCTTCAGCAAGGTACAGTAATAAAGATTCAGTACAAAATCCAGTCCAACTGGAAAAGTTTATTCAATGGTTCAGTGAGCAGGTTACAACATTACTCAATGAACCAGATCCATATAAAGGAATTTACTCTGGATATGGCTAAGATATGAATAAGGTATATATACATCCAAAAGCCAGCTCATATGTAGTTGAACAACTATATAAAGCTGGTCTTATCTACTGCATCTATACAGAAGGAAATCTTAATAATCTCCGAGCATTACCAAAACTGCAAAAAGTAGTTTATGAATATACCAAAGCACTTAAACACAGCAATGTATATATTGTACTTAATCAAGTTATTCTTGAAGAAGCAAGGGATGGCGGTATCTTCCCCACAATTTCCATGATCGAGTTAAAAATGGGTTCCAAGAGATTTGTACCAAAGTTCCAGAAAAATATGTTTCTCCTTACTGCAGACACCATTACAGAAACAATGGCAAGGAAACTCAAAGCATTGGTACATAGAAGAATGGAGGCTTTGACCATGGTCGCATGGGTATATGATTCAGCACCATATGAACTTATTTTGACAGTGAGCAAAGTATCAAAAACAGACAGCAAGAAGAAGATTATCAACTTTTTGAAAAGTATATTAGTCTGAAATGCCCACAGAAATGCCTAAAAATTATTTCTAAAACAGATGTCTGAAGAATTTCAAAATAAGCTCCTTCTGTAAGGTATCTGATGGGAATCATGGAACTTGAAAGAGATAGGAGAGGAAGGGATAGAGACGCAAATTGAAGATTATACAGGTGGCCCGAAAAAGAAGATTCTGGACATCTAAAGATAAGCATGACACCAAAGCATCTTTCCAGGTGTCAAGAAAGCAGAAAAAGTTAGAAAAAGGAACTTACAGCTGTCCTCAATAATGGATCCGCCTCTACAGCTGGCCTCAATCAGGATAGCCGCCTCAATCATGCACGCCACCTCAATGTATCTTTTCTTCCTTTGTAAGAAATCTTGTATTATAAATAGATGTAAAGAGTCTGTAAGGAGGCATAACTCCCAGAGCAACCTTAAGAATTAGAGAGAGTTCCTTGTAAGAAAGGCTTGTAGTGTGTTTGAGTGTGCCTTGTAAAATCCTTTCTTTGCTTAATAAAATTCAGTGTTTTCTCAACTTCTTCTTGTGCCAAATCCAAACATTCAAACTTCTTAAAAAATCTTCCTTGAAAGCTGTTTGAGGGGTTTTGCTGGTGGTCATCACACTTCCTTCCTGGAGCACCGATTGGTACTCAGAGGCCATAAGCATTTGGCAAGGAAGCCGTGAAGCCGTGCAGGCCAGAGGAAAAGTAGGTGTTGGAAGATGTGCTAGGCCCTAACCAGGTAACCTTAAACGATTGCCCTTAAGAAGGTCTGAATATTTGCATTTAGTACTGTAGAAGTTTTAGAAATCTCTGAATTTCGTTTATGAAAAATAGAAGGATTATTAAAGACCGCATCCAAAAGACTTATTTTCAAGAAACTACTGATCAAATAGAATATAGACTTAGGCTATACCATCTGAATAAATTTGCAAAATATTACGGAAAGACGAACGAAGAATAAGAATACATAACAAATTAGTGTGGAAACAGATAGCATTAAGGTATCGATATTATTTTGAAAACGCATAAAACGCAAAAATGCAAAAGCGCAAAAGATCCAGAACAAAGTGGTATCAGAGCAAGCAAACATGTTAAAAGAAATTGAGGAACTATATGAAGAATTAAAAGATAAACTGTCAGTTTTTCTTTTAGCAAAAACCATTATAGAAACAAAAGAAAAATTATTCATTATAAAAAAAGGTGTTCCTGAATATCCTTTGTTTGGTAATATCTTAACATATAACCAGTTCAGATTATTAACACTTCAGAATAAGTCTGAAGGATCTACTATTCAAGAAATTCAATAAAAATTAGATAAAATGGCAAAAAGAATTGGCATATCAGAAGAAATGTTACCCCTAACAACTTATGGTGGCTTTTAGTTGGTCCAAGACATACTATAGAAAACCATAAGATGATAAAAGTCATAGAAACAAAAAAGCCATATGACAATACGTCAATGGAAGAACTTGAAAATCTATGGGATAAGGCTGATGGAACACAGCTAGGTGATATTGCTATAGCTATGTCAAGATTGGCAGCCCTCCAAGACATGAAACAAAAATTAGAAACAGAAAATATAAAAGCCACTAGTAGTAATAATACTGAAATTACGCAAACTAGTCCTACAATAACTGGTCCTACAGTAACATCACAAAAGAAACCAGAAACCAAGATAGATCCTATAATACAAACAGAAAATGAAGCTATTTATTCTGAATATAGATTTCCTAAAAAGAAAAAACCTTACAGGATTTATAATGAACTCTATAAACCAAAAACAAAACCTTTACAAGAAAAATCCAGAGCTGTATTGAATCTAGACTGTGCTACCAACACACTAGATTTAATAGAGGCCTAGGCAGGTGACTTACAAACATTAAGAATAACTAAAAATATTACATCTTCAATAGACATGCTTGGAATAATAGAAAATACCGTTATTGGGAATGTTAAAAACTGGTTTGATAATCTGACTAAAGAAGCCAAACAATTGATCAATACAGGATCGAATGAAAGTTTAACTCTCTTAGATCCTTTAAACCTAATAGAATCCTATAGGAAAATATTAAAAACTGAATTTGGAGGCTTACCCTTTGAAAATAGAAAACTAATTGAAGAAGAAAAAAGAAAAGCAAGAATTAAACTTGCAAACTTGGCTATTTGTGACTTACGATACTTGGATGAATATAATTGTGAATTTTCTAAATATTACTATGCCTCTGCACCAGATGCTGATACAATAGAAAATGTGTTAGCCATATATTTCTTAAAATTACCTCCTCCTTAGCGGATGAATATGAAAAGTTTTTAAGAAACAATCCTGATGAATTTCCTTCATTAGGATTACAAATAAAATTTACAAAAGATAAAATAGCCTATTATTGTATGCAACAATCTCTCATAGGAAGTGCTAAACAATACACAAAAGAAAAAGGATTATCGTGCGGCACCTCAGACATGGCTACACAATAGGGTTGCTACCCTATCAAGAAAAAATATAAAAAGTTTAGAAAATATTTTAGACCTAAAAAATTTAAGAAACATAAAAAGTATGATTTTAAAAAGAAAAGATTTTTTAAGAAAAAAGATTATAAAAACAAAAAAGACTTTGCTAAAAAGGTTTGCAGATGTTTGTCATGCAACCAAGAAGGACATTATGCGAATAAGTGTCCAAAGAAAACAAAATACACTAAGACTGCAGTAAAAGCTTTTAGATTATTTGCAGAAGAAGTAGAACCAATAACAATAAAATAATTATATGAAAACACTTCTGATGAAGAAATATATGAATTACGATCTGAAACAGCTTCAGATATAGAAAGTGATAGTGAAGATTGTGAGGAAATTGATGTTAGGTTAAACACGGTGAATATAAAAATGTTAAATGTCAAAGAACAAAACTTTGCTAAAACATATAATGAAAAGTTTGAAAAACTAATTAAGACACCCTTCCCATATGAGATAGTAAAATTTGACGACCCTAAAGATAAGAAAACTAGAACCAAAAGAAAACATAAAAAGGTAATAGCCTGTGAATATATTTTTGATCATAAACAATATATTGTAATGAAAAATAAACATAACGTAATAGTTAGTAAAAAGAGTGATGGTAAAATACAAATATTTGATAGAAAAAAGTATAATGTGCAAACCTACATGGATACACTACAAAAAATTACAATTGTAAAAGAAAGAGATTCTAAAGAAGAGATGTCAGATATCTCATCTGAAGATAGTAACTCTAGTATTGGATCGGAAGATAAATCAGAAGAATTAGAAAAAGAATTTAATGAGTTACTGCATGAAACACCAAAAATGCAATCAGATATAATAGAAAGCTCTGGAACAAGAGATGTGAGAGATGATGAAACATGTTATGAAGAAACAATACAATTAGACCAAGAAAAATATCAAAAAATACAAAAAAAATTACACTATCCCTAGGCACCTGTTATGAAATGTCGTTAATAAGATATACATCCAAAGAAAAATATATAATCAGAATACTAGAACATCCTATAGATGTCTATACAATGAAAGGAGAAGTACCCATAAAATTAATAACACAACAAATCATGAAAACTGAAAAAGAAAAATTCTCAACAGAATTTAAAAAACAAGCAAAATGGTTACATCTTAGAGGAATTGAATTAATATTTAAGGCATCATTTAGAAAAGGTACCAATGTACCATGCACATTCTGGGTATCAGATGACAGGATTTTGCATGATTCCAAAGATGCCTTAATAGGAATTATTAGAGGTAACTTTGCTAATCAAACATTAAAAAAGAGAATATTTCCAGATTTTGCTAATGCCTTAACAGATAAAAATCTAGACTTAGGAATAACACTATATCATAAAATAGATAGATTAGAAATGCCACCAGGCAGTGATGTATGTAGCATTACAGCTTGCCTCGTATATGCATACTCAAGTAGACACCATATCACTAATAAAAAAGTTAATGAAAAAAGTATCAGTATTCCAAAACCCTTTAATGAGATCTGTGAAATTATCCCACCAAAGGATCTAACACCAGAAGAAATAGAATCACCATTACTTAATGAACCAGATCCGTATAAAGGAGTTTACTCCGGATATGGCTATGATATGAATAAGGTATATATACATCCAGAAGCCAGCCCATATGTAGTTGAACAACTATATAAAGCTGGTCTTATCTACTGTATCTATACAGAAGGAAATCTTAATAATCTCCGAGCATTACCAAAACTGCAAAAAGCAGTTTATGAATATACCAAAGTACTTAAACACTACAATGTATGTATTGTACTTAATCAAGTTATTCCTGAAGAAGCAAGGGATGGAGGTATCTTCCCCACAATTTCCATGATCGAGTTAAAAATGGGTTCCAAGAGATTTGTACCAAAGTTCCAGAAAAATATGTTTCTCCTTACTACAGACACCATTGCAGAAACAAGGGCAAGGCAACTCAAAGCATTGGTACAGAGAACAATGGAGGCTTTGACCATGGTCACATGGTTATATGATTCAGCACCATATGAACTTATTTTGACAGTGAGCAAAGTATTAAAAACATACAGCAAGAAGAAGATTATCAACTTTTTGGAAAGTATATTAGTCTAGAATGCCCACAGAAATGCCTACAAATTATTTCTAAAGCAGATGTCTGAAGAATTTCAAAAGAAGCTCCTTCTGCAAATTCGATCCTGTATTGATTAATTGTTTGGCTTCTTTAGTCAGATTAGCAAACCAGTTTTTAACAATACCAATAAAGGCATTTTCTATTATTCCAAGCATGTCTATTGAAGATGTAATATTTTTAGTTATTCTTAATGTTTGTAAGTCACCTGCCCAGGCCTCTATTAAATCTAGTGTGTTGGTAGCACAGTCTAGATTCAATACAGATCTGGATTTTTCTTGTAAAGGTTTTGTTTTTGGTTTATAGAGTTCATTATAGATCATGTAAGGTTTTTTCTTTTTAGGAAATCTATATTCAGAATCAATAGCTTCATTTTCTGTTTGTATTATAGGATCTATCTTGGTTTCTGGTTTCTTTTGTGATGTTACTGTAGGACCAATTATTGTAGGACTAGTTTACGTAATTTCTGTACTATTACTACTAGTGGCTTTTATATTTTCTGTTTATAATTTTTGTTTCATGTCTTGGAGGGCAGACAATCTTGAAATAGCTATAGCAATATCACATAGCTGTATTCCATCAGCCTTATCCCATAGATTTTCAAGTTCTTCCATTGACATATTGTCATATGGAATTTTTGTTTCTATGACTTTTATCATCTTATGGTTTTTTATAGTATGTCTTGGACCAACTGAAAAGCCACCATAAGTTGTTGGGGGTAACATTTCTTCTGATATGCCAATTCTTTTGGCTATTTTATCTAATTTTTCTTGAATTTCTTGAATAGTAGATCCTTCAGACTTATAAGAATCTGAACTGGTTATATGTTAAGATATTACCAAACAAAGGATATTCAGGAACACATGTTTTTATAATGAATAATTTTTCTTTTGTTTCTATAATGTTTTTTGCTAAGAGAAAAACTGACAGTTTATCTTTTAATTCTTCATATTGTTCTTCAATTTCTTTTAACATGTTGGTTGGCTCCGATACCACTTTGTTCTGGATCTTTCACGCTTTTGCGTTTTTGCTTTTTATGCATTTTCAAAATAATATCGATACCTTAATGATATCTGTTTCCACACTAATTTGTTATGTATTCTTATTCTTCGTTCGTCTTTTCTGTAATATTTTTCAAATTTATGCAGATGGTATAGCCTAAGTCTATATTCTATTTGATCAGTAGTTTCTTGAAAATAAGTCTTTTCTAAATGCCGCCTTAAATATTAATTCAATTCCTCCAAGATGTAACCATTTTGCTTGTTTTTTAAACTCTGTTGAGAATTTTTCTTTTTCAGTTTTCATGATTTGTTGTGTTATTAATTTTATGGGTACTTCTCCTTTCATTGTATAGACATCTATAGGATGTTCTAGTATTCTGATTATATATTTTTCTTTGGATGTATATCTTATTAACGGCATTTCATAACAGGTGCCTAGGGATAGTGTAAATTTTGTTTTTTGTATTTGTTGATATTTTTCTTGGTCTAATTGTATTGTTTCTTCATAACCTGTTTCATCATCTCTCACATCTCTTGTTTCTTCATAACACTAGCTTTATATTATCTCTGATTCTATTTTTGGTGTTTCATGCAGTAACTCATTAAATTCTTTTTCTAATTATTCTGAATTATCTTCCGATCCAATACTAGAGTTACTATCTTCAGATGAGATATCTGAGATCTCTTCTTTAGAATCTCTTTCTTTAAAAATTGTAATTTTTTGTAGTGTATCCATGTAGGTTTGCACATTATACTTTTTTATCAAATATTTGTATTTTACCATCACTCTTTTTACTAACTATTATGTTATGTTTATTTGTCATTACACTATATTGTTTATGATCAAAAATATATTCACATGCTATTTCCTTTTTATGTTTTCTTTTGGTTCTAGTTTTCTTATCTTTAGGGTCCTCAAATTTTACTATCTCACATGGGAACGGTGTCTTAATTAGTTTTTCAAACTTTTCATTATATGTTTTAGCAAAGTTTTGTTCTTTGACATTTAACATTTTTATATTCACTGTGTTTAACCTAACATCAATTTCCTCACAATCTTCAATATCACCTTCTATATCTGAAGCTGTTTAAGATCGTAATTCATATATTTCTTCATCAGAAGTGTTTTCATATAATTCTTCTATTGTTGTTGGTTCTACTTCATCTGCAAATAATCTAAAAGCTTTTACTTCAGTCTTAGTGTATTTTGTTTTCTTTGGACACTCATTCGCATAATGTCCTTCTTGGTTGCATGACCAACATCTGCAAACCTTTTTAGCAAAGTCTTTTTTGTTTTTATAATCTTTTTTCTTAAAAATCTTTTCTTTTTAAAATCATATTTTTTATGTTTCTTAAATTTTTTAGGTCTAAAATATTTTCTAAACTTTTTATAATTTTTCTTGATAGGGTAGCAACCCCATTGTGTAACTATGTCTAAGGTGCCACACGATAATCCTTTTTCTTTTGTGTATTGTTTAGCACTTCCTATGAGAGATTGTGTCACGCCCCGCTTCCCAAAAATATGGAGGCGAAGCGTGAGAAGGTCCGCTCAGACTTGAAGCTACAAAGCTGCAAGTCCGATAAGCGTCGATCAAATTTAAACTGCAGGTCCTTGCAACGCGAACGAAACAAAGATAATAATATTTAAATGAGACAAAAGAGATATCTCAAAGTATCCATAAAATAAGTTTCAACATCACAGAAAAAGCCACCAGGCTGAAAAGAAAAGAGTTTAAAGGCCCAAACATGGCCAACAAGGTATAAAGTACAAAACAACGGTGCTACGCACCAACAACTAACAAAAGGCCTAAAGCTCAACAAAACTCAAAGCATGGTCACCGGTGTCCACCAAAATCCTCCTGGGCAATCATGGACTCAGACTCAGCGTCAGCAACTCATCACGTACACAGCAACGATCTCTGGCTCAGGTCTAACATGTGACACCCAAAAGAGCAAGGGGCACATGTCAGCAAGTCTGGGAGACTTGTGCAAGGAAACTACAAGTGGGTAAAAGTAAAGCAACCTAGCAGTTCTAGTATGAATGCGATGACACGGCAGTTTAAAGTATGAGTGCAACAGGTAAAGTAAAGTAAAGTACAGTACGAGCATGGCATGGCATTCACAAGACAAGTACAAGGCAAGGAAAGTAAGCACCTCGTGCACAGAGATTCCGCCTTTTGGCTAGAGTGGCTGCACGGCCAGCTCCTAGCTCAAGTAACCGTTTATCCCTACCCCTCCACGTGTATCGGGCATTGGTTTCTGGCCAACACATGAGGCCCGCTTCTGGTCCACGAGCCAGGAAGTGTGTAAACAAGTATGGCGTAGGGGTGCACCTAGCCGGTCCAGGGAACCCTGGCATTGGCTTTTGACCAACACATGAGGCCCGTTTCCCCCGGAAGTAGTTTTCAAGGAGTACAAGTAATGTAGCGTGTGCTACGATGCAACAATCAATGCATGGATGACATGTAAGATGCAATCCATGGAAGTTAAAAGTGCGTACAGATAAGGAAAGTAAACGTGACAGTTTAGTATGCATGAACAACAAGTTTAAGGGTTGGATCTAGCTTCGTTGTCAAGCTAGATCAATTAGGTGACGGATCTAGTTTCGTTGTCAAACTAGATCAAGTAGGCGTCTAGCCAGCTATCATTTCACTGACTAGTCTCTTTTACACTAAAAGCAAGGAAGTGGCCTAAAAACATGGCCCTACACAAGAGTTGGCAAGTTTCACTTGCCTGAAATTATCACGTCAAGAAAACACCGTCCAACGAGTCCAAAGTCACGATTCCTACGTGCACAAGTCCACCGGCCTACATCCGTTTTATTAATCTTGATTAGTGATTTCTAAAACATTTAAAATACTTTAAAAATACTGATTTTAGTCTTGATTAGCATGCAATTGGGTTGGGGGTCCTAGGGGTGCAAAACGTTACCTCAACACGACGCGAAAGCTACACCGGCGTCGGGTAGCGACGCCGGGGGTTGGAATAATAGAACGCGCTCCAAGTCCTGATTCCAAAATATATTCCTCGCTGGAAAATTCAGAGCTTCAACCGGGGCGACGGTTCCAGATTCCAAAGCTCGCACGTGCGACGACGGGCTACGACGTGCGACGACATCGTACGCGACGAATCCTCGAAGAGCAAGCACCTTGGTGGGGCCCACAGTACTCCTAGGGGCCTTTGGGGGACCCACAATAACTCTGGAGAACTTGGGGGGCCCACGATGGCAAGCGGTGCGACGGGTGCGGGGTTGCGACAAGTGACCCTCGGTCGTACCCCTCCAATGCGGGAGAAACCCTCGGTCGTGCGCTGAGAATGCGGGCTGCGACGATTTGGGGGCGTGCAGCGGCTGCGGGGTGGCTGGGTGCGAGAGCTTCCGTCGGTCAGGTCGAGAGAACGGGTCGGTCAGGCGCTTGGATTGCGGGCGGGCGACGATGCAACGCTGCAGCGCTTGGGCGCTCGGTCACAGCTGGCGGGGCCTTCGGTCGGGCACGGAGCGGAGCGGGGGTTTTGGCCTCGTTTCTTCGGTCGTGCGGCCGCCGTTCGTCGCAACGTTGCGACGAATCGTCGCAACGTCCAAAATGAGTTTGGAAGAGGCTAGGGCTAATTTCTTTGGAAAATAGGACTTGCTAGGGGTTGCTTATATAGTATAGGTGGGTTGACTTGGTCTAGGGCTAAATCTAATAGGATTAGAATTCAAAAAGATTTAAAATTTGAATTTAAACTTCTCCAACCCATTCTAGGATTTGACCTGGTCCAAATGAGCTGGAAATTGGCTCAAAAATTCTTTAAAACGTTTAAAACTCAAATAAATTTTATTTGGCCGAAATTAATTTAAAAATAAATTATTAAAAATATTATAAAACTTGCAAAAATTATAAAAGTGGTCAAATGAACTCCAAAAATTATAAAATAAATATCGGGGTGATCGTGGCGACGAATGTGAGCTAACTAAGAAGACGGATCTCAGTTTCGACGTCGGACGACGGAACTAAAAATAGAAACGTCTCCCGTCAAGAGTGAGAATCGTCACGTCTCATCGGGTAAGATCAAATTGTGGAAAAACGACTCGAGAACATCGTTCCAATATAGTGCCACCATTTAATACTCTCAGAGACGTTCGCAACGGCATATCACACAAAAGTGTTCACAAATAAAGTCTAAAGCAAACACGTGCACGGCCAAAAGCACGTGCACGAACAACGTACGACGAAAAGTGGTCGTTACATCCTCCCCACCTTGGAATAAAGTCCGTCCTCGGACTTTCTAATATAGCTAGTCGCTCTAGTAACTACCCCAAATCAAGTCACATTATATTTCAAACCAAGTATAGTCATTACAAATGCTCATATATGCACTAGGTAGTCAAACATTATTACTACCAACACGTATATATATATACACACATTCACGTACGTATACACTTATACCTATTATAGTCAGTCAGACTCATACACGTATTTCAATCATATATATAAGCATGCATCCCTTATATAGCTACTACATACCTAATCACAAAACAATATTTCAGATACTTATATAATGATAGTTTCACGCTTAGCCATTACAATCATCGCTCTTCCTATATGTAGCTACCTATGCACAACCATCAAGGGTACACTACCCTCTAATATTCATCCAATACCAAACATCTCAGCACATATAGTCACACCAGACCATTATTAAATCAAGTTCACTATATCTAATATACATTCACCACTACTATAATTTCACAATATATAGTCATTCAATACATGCAAATAGTTCACCATATATTCACATCACGTACGGTCCTATAACTATATTTACGGCACGCCACATATACCATAGTCATCATTACCTATAACTAAGCACATACTTACCCGTGCATGGTGCACACCCATACACGCTAACATTTCATTTACATACACCAATCATGCCATTGTATAACTAGCACACATACACACCTAGTTTTAGCTAGCGCACAAGCAAGTCCTTAGTAATTAGCTATACCACAAGACCAACACCTATAACTATATAATGGCGTAGCGACCCACAATCATGTGCGTAGCACAACCAGGCACAAACACTCCTATCACTATACATACATCAAGCATTGCTATATTCAAACTACAACATACATTCAATATACTTAGAGTATACTCACTCAAGCTTGAGTGAGACTCAATACACATATCAGAATATCCCATATACGTAGCATGACATTCATACATACACCAATACCACTCTAATATTTATATATATGTCTACCAATATAACCATATACATTCCATAGATCAATCACACTTAATATTTAGTCCGGTAATACTTACATAGTTCAATCATTCTATATACCATAATAATAATACAGACATCAACATACGTATAATTATAATACGCTCCCTAATACATGCATACGTATTCATCGTATAGTCTCCCACATGTAACATATATATTTATATATTCACACCATAGCCTACTACCTATAATTAGTATTCTAACACATCCACACGTACATAATTAAGATGTGCAATAGTCGTGTATACCTCACGGTATGCACGCATGCAACATCCCGTAAAAGCAACAATACCAATCAAAATTATAACCCTAATACTATATGTATATCACATATATACTCAGGCAACAAAACATAACTACTTACGTCTAAACACTATATATATTTACCTACGAGCACATACTCACACGTAATAATATATAGATCACTCAATAGGCCTACTTACTTATCTATAGGTTCACACATTATCATCACACCTAGCATATACCTAGCTTTACCAATCATTTTATTTCAACCATTATAAGTATCTCTAATTACATACATTCCATTAGATATTTCAACGCTAGCTCTGATATACACCGGCATCCCTAGTATAGTATAGCTATCCACACAAAAATCTATAATTACTAACACACAACAACTTCATACTATCACGAATAACTCCGAGTATATATATATATGTACCACACAATAGGCAAGCACCAATATACTATGGGAATTCTCATTCAAGCTCACGTACCCAACTTAGGCACGTGCACTACGACACCTCACAGGGGTCCAAGGTCCTACTAAAAACTTAGGGTGGACATAGACATTGACGGGCACTAAAGCCTAAACAACTTAGAGAGAGGTCAAGGTCAAAGTGTGACGAGGGAAGGATCGGTAAGCACGAGTCCAGATAGGACGAATACAAGGAGACGGCTTGGTTAGACGAAACATTGACTCATTGGTGATGTTAAGGTTGAGGGAAAAAGGGGATGTGGAGATGCTTAAATAGGATACAGAAAAGCAAGTAGGGTGAATAGCATAAGCTAAAATACGCAAAATTGAAAACGGTTGTACTTTAAAATCCTCATCTGAGAAGAAATGTTTGGGGATCGATAAAACGAGTTGTTCAAAATAAATCTGAGTCGAATATTTAAAATAATAGAAAATGGCCTATTGGTTTTAAAAATCATTTTAAAAGGAAGTAAAATCATTTACACGAATATTAGGGACATGGTTTGGAAAATCTATAAGTCAGTAATTTAATATAATATGTTGTCAAAAGTTTTGGAAGGTCGAGAATGAAATCAAGTAACGGAAGAATTTAAACTCATATTAAGTGCTTTCAAAACTTTTAGGTTATGGAAGATTTAAAATAATCAATTTTGAAACTTCTTTAGAAAACCATGGTTTGCCAAAAATGAGAAACTGATTTACAAAAGGTTCTTAATATACGAGCACAACAAGTCTGACAAGGATATAAAAAATATTTGAAATTCAATTTGGTTTAGAAATTTCTTCTAAAAGCGTGTATGGTGAGCGGAAAGAAAATAGTAGTAACTTAGCATAAGAATTATCAGGATTGAATAGCAAATCTTTAAAATCAAATCAGGGAGGGTCTAAATCAGGAAGTGGTTATGAAAATAGTACTTTTGCAAAAGTCTGTAGTAGCGAAAACGACGAGTCAAAAACCAACTTGCTGAAATCTGAAATTCCATGTGACTTGGAAAGTATATTAAAAGTAAACACGAAGTATTATTCAAATGGCATAAATAAGAGGGAAAATTATAAATCGAACTGAGCAAAATAAAAGTACGGTTCAGAATAAAACTTAATATATGAAAAGACGACATGAGTACGAAAACATAAGCTAGGAAAAATATTATCAGCTAGAGTTCAAAATTCCGACAAACGTTTTAAAAAATTTAAATCAACGAAGTAGTATGGGAAAGAGGAACTCGAAGAATACTTTCAGAAGATTCAGGTTTGTAACGGAGAGGGTCGAAAATTGATGACGATCGTCATGAGGCGATCTCGTGAATCGAGGGAAGGAAATTGGTCAGATGATCAAAACATTCATACGCCTAGGATATGAATCAGAAGAGGCTACGGGGAAACTCCTACGGTCGACCAACTAAAGATTAGGAACTAGGCGCTAAGACCTCTAAAGGTTAGACGGTAAAGAAATGCGTTCAGCTTGGTCCGAAATCGATGAACCCAAGAGCGAACGACTAAAGGAAATTCTAGAAGTCTAATATGGTCAGGGGTAGACATGAACCACTAAGGTAACTCCTACGACGATTAAATCAATTGCCAGAAAGGGGGTCTAACTATCAATCAGAGGCCTCTAACTAGCAAGCACAGACGTCTAACTAAGTCTTCGCATCACCTAGTGTCCTAAAAACGACTAAACTCAGGGCTTCTGATTCGGATGTTGCAATTTATTTAATGGACATTCCGTTATTATCGTTGTTCCGTTAATTCGCAATTGCAAGATTGGACCTGCATGGGCCACCAACAAAACCTGTCACGCCCCGCTTCCCAAAAATATGGAGGCGAAGCGTGAGAAGGTCCGCTCAGACTTGAAGCTACAAAGCTGCAAGTCCGATAAGCGTCGATCAAATTTAAACTGCAGGTCCTTGCAACGCGAACGAAACAAAGATAATAATATTTAAATGAGACAAAAGAGATATCTCAGAGTATCCATAAAATAAGTTTCAACATCACAGAAAAAGCCACCAGGCTGAAAAGAAAAGAGTTTAAAGGCCCAAACATGGCCAACAAGGTATAAAGTACAAAACAACGGTGCTACGCACCAACAACTAACAAAAGGCCTAAAGCTCAACAAAACTCAAAGCATGGTCACCGGTGTCCACCAAAATCCTCCTGGGCAATCATGGACTCAGACTCAGCGTCAGCAACTCATCACGTACACAGCAACGATCTCTGGCTCAGGTCTAACATGTGACACCCAAAAGAGCAAGGGGCACATGTCAGCAAGTCTGGGAGACTTGTGCAAGGAAACTACAAGTGGGTAAAAGTAAAGCAACCTAGCAGTTCTAGTATGAATGCGATGACACGGCAGTTTAAAGTATGAGTGCAACAGGTAAAGTAAAGTAAAGTACAGTACGAGCATGGCATGGCATTCACAAGACAAGTACAAGGCAAGGAAAGTAAGCACCTCGTGCACAGAGATTCCGCCTTTTGGCTAGAGTGGCTGCACGGCCAGCTCCTAGCTCAAGTAACCGTTTATCCTTACCCCTCCACGTGTATCGGGCATTGGTTTCTGGCCAACACATGAGGCCCGCTTCTGGTCCACGAGCCAGGAAGTGTGTAAACAAGTATGGCGTAGGGGTGCACCTAGCCGGTCCAGGGAACCCGGGCATTGGCTTTTGACCAACACATGAGGCCTGTTTCCCCCGGAAGTAGTTTTCAAGGAGTACAAGTAATGTAGCGTGTGCTACGATGCAACAATCAATGCATGGATGACATGTAAGATGCAATGCATGGAAGTTAAAAGTGCGTACAGATAAGGAAAGTAAACGTGACAGTTTAGTATGCATGAACAACAAGTTTAAGGGTTGGATCTAGCTTCGTTGTCAAGCTAGATCAATTAGGTGACGGATCTAGTTTCGTTGTCAAACTAGATCAAGTAGGCGTCTAGCCAGCTATCATTTCACTGACTAGTCTCTTTTACGCTAAAAGCAAGGAAGTGGCCTAAAAACATGGCCCTACACAAGAGTTGGCAAGTTTCACTTGCCTGAAATTATCACGTCAAGAAAACACCGTCCAACGAGTCCAAAGTCACGATTCCTACGTGCACAAGTCCACCGGCCTACATCCGTTTTATTAATCTTGATTAGTGATTTCTAAAACATTTAAAATACTTTAAAAATACTGATTTTAGTCTTGATTAGCATGCAATTGGGTTGGGGGTCCTAGGGGTGCAAAACGTTACCTCAACACGACGCGAAAGCTACACCGGCGTCGGGTAGCGACGCCGGGGGTTGGAATAATAGAACGCGCTCCAAGTCCTGATTCCAAAATATATTCCTCGCTGGAAAATTCAGAGCTTCAACCGGGGCGACGGTTCCAGATTCCAAAGCTCGCACGTGCGACGACGGGCTACGACGTGCGACGACATCGTACGCGACGAATCCTCGAAGAGCAAGCACCTTGGTGGGGCCCACAGTACTCCTAGGGGCCTTTGGGGGACCCACAATAACTCTGGAGAACTTGGGGGGCCCACGGTGGCAAGCGGTGCGACGGGTGCGGGGTTGCGACAAGTGACCCTCGGTCGTACCCCTCCAATGCGGGAGAAACCCTCGGTCGTGCGCTGAGAATGCGGGCTGCGACGATTTGGGGGCGTGCAGCGGCTGCGGGGTGGCTGGGTGCGAGAGCTTCCGTCGGTCAGGTCGAGAGAACGGGTCGGTCAGGCGCTTGGATTGCGGGCGGGCGACGATGCAACGCTGCAGCGCTTGGGCGCTCGGTCACAGCTGGCGGGGCCTTCGGTCGGGCACGGAGCGGAGCGGGGGTTTTGGCCTCGTTTCTTCGGTCGTGCGGCCGCCGTTCGTCGCAACGTTGCGACGAATCGTCGCAACGTCCAAAATGAGTTTGGAAGAGGCTAGGGCTAATTTCTTTGGAAAATAGGACTTGCTAGGGGTTGCTTATATAGTATAGGTGGTTTGACTTGGTCTAGGGCTAAATCTAATAGGATTAGAATTCAAAAATATTTAAAATTTGAATTTAAACTTCTCCAACCCATTCTAGGATTTGACCTGGTCCAAATGAGCTGGAAATTGGCTCAAAAATTCTTTAAAACGTTTAAAACTCAAATAAATTTTATTTGGCCGAAATTAATTTAAAAATAAATTATTAAAAATATTATAAAACTTGCAAAAATTATAAACGTGGTCAAATGAACTCCAAAAATTATAAAATAAATATCGGGGTGATCGTGGCGACGAATGTGAGCTAACTAAGAAGACGGATCTCAGTTTCGATGTCGGACGACGGAACTAAAAATAGAAACGTCTCCCGTCAAGAGTGAGAATCGTCACGTCTCATCAGGTAAGATCAAATTGTGGAAAAACGACTCGAGAACGTCGTTCCAATATAGTGCCACCATTTAATACTCTCAGAGACGTTCGCAACGGCATATCACACAAAAGTGTTCACAAATAAAGTCTAAAGCAAACACGTGCACGGCCAAAAGCACGTGCACGAACAACGTACGACGAAAAGTGGTCGTTACAGATTGTTGCATACTATAATAGGCTATTTTATCTTTTGTAAATTTTATTTGTAATCCTAATGAAGGAAATTCATCAGGATTGTTTCTTAAAAACTTTTCATATTCATCCGCTAAATCCTCTCCCCAAGGAGGAGGTAATTTTAAGAAATATATGGCTAACACATTTTCTATTGTATCAGCATCTGGTGCAGAGGCATAGTAATATTTAGAAAATTCACAATTATATTCATCCAAGTATCGTAAGTCACAAATAGCCAAGTTTGCAAGTTTAATTCTTGCTTTTCTTTTTTCTTCTTCAATTAGTTTTCTATTTTCAAAGGGTAAGCCTCCAAATTCAGTTTTTAATATTTTGCTATAGGATTCTATTAGGTTTAAAGGATCTAAGAGATCTCGATCCTATAAGTACTCCTATCTTTCCCTGACCTGGCTGATGGAAAGATGCTTGGTTCAGTCGTTTCTGTGCCCCTTTGTCCAGAGGGAGGGATTGAGTTGATGCTTTGGGCATAGATCGCCGCGAGCAGAGTGAGAGAATGAACATTTTTTATTCAGAAGTGATTGCCAATAACAATACAATGGAAAGTACATAGTGGTAGTAAGTGGCCCACTTGAGCATATTGATTGCCTAGGGGATTGACTCTGGGAACATAATGTCAAGCCTACTAACCTTCCGAGTAAACTCGGACGAGGTTACTGAATAAAAAAATAGATTGACTTAAGCCGGTTCAATGGTATGATATCCACTGACTGATTGTACTAGCATGTGGATGAATCAAGCCTGATAGCTTTGATGCTCAGGTCCGGTCAATACCATACATCTCTTTTCGATTTCAAACCTAGAACTCATAGTGCGAACAAGGGGCCCAGCAAGTCATTTATGGATATTAGTGTTCCCATAGTGACGTTTAGTCACCGAAGAAAGAAAGGGCCTTGTAAGACCGAAGTGAAAGGAAATCGAATGAAATGTGGAGCACATCCAGATCAAGCCACTTTTTATATAGGAGTTTTGGTAGTAGTGCTTAGGAGTTTGAACTCTGACTTTTCATAGTAGTAGGGTATGGGATGGTCTAGTCTATTGGCGAAAGGAAGGAACCCGACACCGTCGCTTCTGCCGGATTGTCTGAAGTGAAGTAGCCCTCCCGCGACGCTTTCATTTGACATGCACAATCTCAAGGAATAAATTCTTTCAGAATAACATGTGATGAAGGATCCAGCAGTACTGCCAAAATTACAGACTTAAAGTGTTAATAAATTAAACTTACCTGAATCAAATAAACAATTATATATATTAGGTTTTATTGACAACAAAGAAGTGGCTGTACTCCTAGATACTGGAGCAGTAAATTCACATATCAACTCATCATTAGCTACAACATATCCTCAAAAGGATACAACCCAAAATTATAGATACATATATTATTTTGGCCAAGTACATCTGTTAAATAAGAGTACTACAGTAAGACTTGTATTCCCTGATCGCCATGGTAAGACACTGCAAGTAGAAACAGAAATATTAAAATATGATAAAATTCCAAAAAAACGAAGTACTATTAGGAATGAATTTCCTAAGTAAATATAAAGTGACTATACAATCCACGTATATTAAAATAGACCAATATGAATTTCCGTTACTAACAAAAAACAATATTAAAAAAGCAATTACTACATCACCTTATTCTACGTATATTGAATGCATACTAGATATCCCTTACTATCAACCTATTACGTTACATGCATATGTTGATACAGGATCAGGTCTTTGTTTATGTAAAAGTTATCTTCTCCCGCCTAAATGGTGGATTGAAGATGGACAATCCATCATAGCATTAGATATACAAGAAAAAGAAATTAAATATGATTAATATGCTATTAATGTTCCATTGACAATAGGACATATAAAAATTAAAATCCCTAAAGTATGGGCAAGCAATGTACAAGGCCCAGATATATTATTAGGCAATGACTTTTGCCTCACCTATCAACCAATGACCCAACTTACTGATCATATTATCTTTACAACGCCCTGCGGTACACCTATCCATGCTCCACGCCTAAAACAAGCATATACTATCACCCCTACCTATCAACCCACGCCTGCTCAGCGTGGTGATTTTGACCCTTCAAAAGTTGAAAATTTTCCGATATTAAAACAAGAAGACTATGAGCATAAGAATCTTAATACTGACTTAGAAAAAAATAAAAGAACGATTTAAAGAAACATACAACGAAGATCCTTTAGCCAAATGGGAAAAAGATAAAACATTAGCAGAAATAAAACTAAAAGATCCAAATAAAATAATTAGGGTTAGACCCATGAAATATACCTTAGAAGTTTTAAAAGAATTTGAAATACAAATCAAAGAATTATTAGACCTCAAAGTAATAAGACCCTATAATAGCCCACATAGCTCACCAGCATTTATTGTGAGAAAACATAGTGAGATTGTTAGGGGAAAAGCCAGAATAGTTATTAATTATAAAGCATTAAATGATGCAACAATATTTGATGGATACTATCTATCCAATAAAGAAGTCCTGTTAAATAAAATATAAAATAAAAAATGGTTTACGAAAATGGATTGCAAGAGTGGCTTCTGGCAAATAAAATTAACAGAAGAATCAATACCATATACATCGTTCAGTTGTCCTCAAGGATAATTTGAATGGGTAGTAATGCCCTTTGGCCTCAAAAATGCACCACAAATATTCCAAAGAAGAATGGATGATGTGTTAAAAAGATATAATAAATATTGTATCGTTTATGTTGATGACATCTTGATATTTTCTGAAACCTTAGAAGATCATCTGAAACATTGTAATGCTATTATTGATACTTGTGTCACAAGTGGTATCACGCTTTCGGCTAAAAAGGCTATTATCGGAGTCCAAAAAATAGACTTCCTTGGTATGACAATTGACAATGGCTATATAGAATTACAACCTCATATCTTAACGAAAATTAATGAATTCCCTGATATAATAGAGGATAAAAAACAATTACAAAGATTGCTAGGATGTTTGAATTATGCAGATAATTTTATAAATAAATTAGCTCAATTAAGGGCACCCTTACAACAAAAACAAAGAAAGAATGTACCATGGACATGGACAGAAGATGATATAAAACATTTACCAAAAATTAAACAAATATGCCAACATATGCCAAAACTCACCCTACCCTTGATAGATGATGATTTAATCATTTATACGGATGCTTCAGATTTATATTGGGGAGCAGCATTAGTGGCAAAAAGAGAAAACCAAGAAAAATTGTGCAAATATAAATTAGGTACGTTTAAACAGGCAGAAATAAATTAGCATGCCAATGATAAGGAATTATTAGCAATTAAAAATAGTATTAATAGTTTTTATATTTATTTAAACAAACCATTTATTGTTAGAACGGATTCTGTAACTGCAAAGGCCAGAATTAGAAATAAAATTCCTGATATAGGTCCTAATAAAAGATTAATTAGATGGCAAGCCTGATTTGCTGAATTTAACTTTGAAATTGAACATATTACAAGGACTAATAATTTTCTTGCAGATACATTAACAAGAGAACTTGTTGCTCATGGAGATGAATGACAAAGAAAAGGTCAATTATGAAGAAATATTCTATATGGTAAAAGAAGCAGCAGAAGAAGGAATAACATCCCTTCAAAATTTCCTCTGTGATGGTGCACTTTCTAATAAAGAGAAAGCAGAAGAATGCTTTCAATATATCATATGTTTATCAGAAGATACGATAACAAAATTCCAGAAGGAAAGACTGGAAAAAATGAACCAAGATATTGTATCTCAAACTGCTAGCTTTGCAGCTCCAGGACACAGCAAGCATGATATCCAACAACAAGCTCAAAGCTCCATGGCTTCAGCAAGGTACAGTAATAAAGATTCAGTACAAAATCTAGTCCAACTGGAAAAGTTTATTCAATGGTTCAGTGAGCAGGTTACACCATTACTCAATGAACTAGATCCGTATAAAGGAGTTTACTTTGGATATGGCTATGATATGAATAAGGTATATATACATCCAGAAGCCAGCCCATATGTAGTTTAACAACTATATAAAGCTGGTATTATCTACTGTATCTATACAGAAGGAAATCTTAATAATCTCCGAGCATTACCAAAACTGCAAAAAGCAGTATATGAATATACCAAAATAGTTAAACACAGCAATGTATATATTGTACTTAATCAAGTTATTCCGGAAGAAGCAAGGGATGGAGACAACATTGCAGAAACAACGGCAAGGCAACTCAAATCATTGGTACAGAGAACAATAGAGGCTTTGACCATGGTTACATGGGTATATGATTCAGCACCATATGAACTTATTTTGACAGTGAGCAAAGTATCAAAAACAGACAGCAAGAAGAAGATTATCAACTTTTTGGAAAGTATATTAGTCTGGAATGCCCACAGAAATGCCTACAAATTATTTCTAAAACAGATGTCTGAAGAATTTCAAAAGAAGCTCCTTCTGCAAGGTATCCGATGGGAATCATGGAACTTGAAAGAGATAGGAGCAGAAGGGATAGAGACGCAAATTGAAGATTATACAGGTGGCACGAAAAAGAAGATTCTGGACATCTAAAGATAAGCATGCCACCCAAGCATCTTTCCAGGTGTCATGAAAGCAGAAAAAGTTAGAAAAAGGAACTTACAGCTGTCCTCAATAATGGAGCCTCCTCTACAGCTGGCCTCAATCAGGATAGCCGCCTTAATCATGCACGCCACCTCAATGTAGCTTTTCTTCCTTTGTAAGAAATCTTGTATTATAAATAGATGTAAAGAGTCTGTAAGGAGGCAGAGCTCCCAGAGCAACCTTAAGAATTAGAGAGAGTTCCTTGTAAGAAAGGCTTGTAGTGTGTTTGAGTGTGCCTTGTAAAATCCTTCCTTTGCTTAATAAAATTCAGTGTTTTCTCAACTTCTTCTTGTGCCAAATCCAAACATTCAAACTTCTTTAAAAAGCTTCCTTGAAAGCTGTTTGAGGGGTTTTGCTTGTAGTCGTCACACTTCCTTCCTGGAGCACCGATTGGTACTCAGAGGCCATAGGCGTTTGGCAAGGAATCCGTGAAGCCGTGCAGGCCAGAGGAAAAGTAGGTGTTGGAAGACGTGCTGGGCCCTAACCAGATAACCTTAAACGACTGCCCTTGGAGATTGCCCTTAAGAAGGTCTGAATATTTGCATTTAGTACTATAGAAGTTTTAGAAATCTCTGAATTTCGTTTATAAAAAATAGAAGGATTATTAAAGACCGCATCCAAAAGACTTATTTTCAAGAAACTACTGATCAAATAGAATATAGACTTAGGCTATACCATCTGCATAAATTTGAAAAATATTAAGGAAAAGACGAACGAAGAATAAGAATATATAACAAATTAGTGTGGAAACAGATAGCATTAAGGTATCGATATTATTTTGAAAACGCATAAAAAGCAAAAACGTAAAAGCGCGAAAGATCCAGAACAAAGTGGTATCAGAGCAAGCCAACATGTTAAAAGAAATTGAGGAACTATATGAAGAATTAAAAGATAAACTGTCAGTTTTTCTCTTAGCAAAAACCATTATAGAAACAAAAGAAAAATTATTCATTATAAAAACAGGTGTTCCTGAATATCCTTTGTTTGGTAATATCTTAACATATAACCAGTTCAGATTATTAACACTTCAGAATAAGTCTGAAGGATCTACAATTCAAGAAATTCAAGAAAAATTAGATAAAATGGCAAAAAAGAATTGGCATATCAGAAGAAATGTTACCCTGGGCCCGACGAAGCCAGGCGGGCAATGGGCCGGGCCGGCCCATTGGCCACCCTGAGTTCCAAGGGACATCTTTGCAGATTTTTTGAGCTACGGGCTATTTTCTACATTTTATGGAAAATAAGGATCTTTTTATTAAATGATATGATTTTTATTACCAAAATTTGTCTTTTATTTTTCAGTTAAAGATGGTGAGCTTTAAATTGAATGATATTATTTTTTTTGCCTAATTTGGTCTTCTCTTATATTGCAGTTGAAGATGGCAATCTCTCGGTCCCAAAGGAAATTTTTTGCAGATTTTTTTGAGATCCGGGCTATTTTCGACATTTTCTGGAAGATATGGATCGTGTTATTAAATGATGATTTTTGGCCAAATTTTGTCTTCTCTTATTTTTCCAGTTGAAGTTGGTGATCTCCCGGTTCCAACGAACATTTTTGCAGATATTTCTGAGCTCCGGGTTATTTTCCACATTTTCCGGAAGATATGGATTGTTTTATTAAATGATATCAGAAAAGCCAAAATTAGGCCAAAAATGTACATTGGAACTGGGAAATCGCCATCTACAACTAAAATACAAGAGAAGACAAAATTCGGAACCAGAAAATCGCCATCTTCATCTATATAAATGTCATTGTAACCAGGATATCCCCATCTTCAACTGAAAAGATTTTTATATATCATTTTATGAGCTTGGTTCTATTTTCTACAGTTTATGAAAGATATGTATCTTTTTATTAATTGATATGATTTTTCTAGCCTAAATTTGTCTTCTCTTATTTTTCAGTTGTAAATGTCGATCTTTTTATTAAATGATATGATTTTTTTGGCCTAATTATGTCTTCTCTTAGGTTCCAGTTGCAGATGGCGATCACCAGGTTCCAACAGACATTTTTACAGATTTTCCTGAGCTCGGGCTACTTCTAAATTTTCTGGAAGATATGTATCTTTTTATTAAATGATATAATTTTTGGCTTAATTTTGTCTCCTCTTATTTTTCAGTTGAATATGGCAATCTCTCTGTTCCAACGGACATTGTTTGCATATTTTTCTGAGCTCAGTGCTATTTTCTACATTTTCTGGAAGTTATGTAGTTTTTTATTACATTATATGATGTTTGTAGGCTAATTTTGTCTTCTCTTATTTTTCCGTTGAAGAGGGCGATCTTCCGGTTCCAACGGAAATTTTTGCGAAAATTTCTGAGTTTAGGGCTATTTTCTACATTTTGAGGAAGATAAGAATCTTTATATTAAATGATATGATTTTATACCCTAAATTTGTCTTCTTTTATTTTTAAGTTGAACATAGGGATCTCCCAGTTCCAATGGATTTTTTTGGGGTTTTTCTGAGCTCGGTGCTATTTTCTTAATTTTATGGAATTTATGGATCTTTTTATTAAATAATATGATTTTTATAAATTAAGTTTGTCTTCTATTATTTTTAAGTTGAAGATGGCAATCTCCTGGTTCCAGCAGACATTTTTTCAGATTTTTCTAAGCTCGAGGATATTTTTATACATTTTCTGGAAGAAGAAAATCTTTTTATTAAATGATATAATTTTTTGGCCGGATTTTCACTTCTCTTTTTTTCCCGATAAAGAAGGCAATCTCATGTTCATACGAGCATTTTTGTGGATTTTTGGGGCTCCGGACTATTCTCTACATTTTCTATAAAATTTGCATCTTTATATTAATGATATGATTTTTATAGCCTAATTTTGTCTTCTCTTATTTTTCAGTTGAAGATGGCGATCTCCTGGCACCAACGGACATCTTCGAGGTTTTTTTGAGATCGTGAAAATTTTCTACATTTTCAGAAAGATATGAACCTTTTTATTAAATGATATGATATTTGGCCTAATTTTGTCTTCTCGTACTATTAAGTTGACGATGGCGATCTCCCGGTTCGAACAGATATTTTTGAAGATTTTTCTGAGTGCCTGCGGATTTTCTAAATTTTTTGGAAGATATGAATTTATTTAAATGATATGATTTTTGGACCTACTTTTGTCTTCTCATATTTTTAAGATGAATATGGCGATCTACTGGTTCCAACGAACATTTTTGCGGATTGTTAAGCCCCATGCAATTTTTCACATTTTCTGAAAGATATGGATTGTTTTATTAAATGATATCAGAGAAGACAAAATTCGGCCAAAAAATGTCCGTTTGAACCGAGAAATTGCCATCTTCAACTAAAATATAAGAGAAGACAAAATTCGAAACCAGGAAATCGTCATCTTCATCTATAAAAATGTCCGTTGTAACCGGGATATAGCCATCTTCAACTGAAAAGATTTTTATATATCATTTTCTGAGCTTGTTGCTAGTTTATACATTTTGCGAAAGATATGGATCTTTTAATTAATTGATAAGATTTTTCTTGCCTAAATTTGTCTTCTCTTATATTCTAGTTGAAGATGGCGATCTTTTTATTAAATGATATGATATTTTGGCCTAATTTTGTCTTCTCTTATATTCCAGTTGAAGATGGCGATCTCCCAGTTCCAACGGACATTTATGCGAATTTTTCTGAGCTCCGGCCTATTTTCCACATTTTTGGAAGATATGGATCTTTTATTAAATGATATGATATTTTGGCCTAATTTTGTCTTTCTTATTTTTCCAATAGAAGATGGTGATCTACCAGTTCCAACGGACATTTTTTGCGGATTTTTCTGAGCTCGAAACTATTTTCTACATTTTCTTGAAGATATGGATCTTTTATTGCATTATTTGATTTTTGCTGCCTAATTTTGTTTTCTCTTATTTTTTAGTTGAAGTTTGCGATCTCCCGGTTCCAACGGACATTTTTCCTGATATTTCTGAGCTTCGAACTATTTTCTACATTTTCTTTAAGATATGAATCATTTCATTAAATGATAAGATTTTTCTAGCCTAATTTTGTCCTCTTATTTTTCAATTGAAGATGGCGATCTCCTAGTTCCAATGGAAATTTTTGCAGTTTTTTTGAACTTGATACTATTTTCTGCCTTTTATCGTAGATTTGGATCTTTTTATTTAATGATATAATTTTTATAGCTTACGTTTGTCTTCTCTTATTTTTCACTTAAAGATGGCAGCCTCCCAGTCCAACAGACACTTTTGCTGATTTTTCTGACCTCGGGGTTATTTTCTTTATTTTCTAGAAGATATCGATCGTTTTATTAAATGATTTGTTTTGGCCTAATTTTGTAATCTCTTATTTTTTTCGTTGATGATGGTAATCTCCCGGTTCCAACGGATATTTGTGCGGATTTTTTTGAGCTCTGTGATATTTTCTGTATTATCTGGAAGATATCGATCAACTTATTAAATGATATTATTTTTGGCCTAATTTTGTCTTCTCTTTTTTCATTAAATTAGGCCCATCACCCGGTTCCTACGGATATTTTTGCGGATTTTTCTGAGCTCGGTGATATTTTCTACTGTTTGAAAATAAGAATCTTTATATTGAATGATATGATTTTTATTGCCTAATTTTGTCTTCTCTTATTTTTCAGTTGAACATACGATCTCCCGGTTCCAACAGATATTTTTTCAGATTTTCTGAGCTCGGTGCTATTTTCTTTATTTTATGGAATATATGGATCTGTTTATTAAATGATATGATATTTATAGCTTAAGTTTGTCTTATATTATTTTAAGTTGAAGATGGCGATCTCCCGGTTCTAACGGACATTTTTTGCAGATTTTTCTGAGCTCCGGGCTATTTTCTACATTTTATGGAAGATATGGATCTTTTTAAAAGATTATATGATTTTTATAACCAAAGTTTGTCTTCTTTTATTTTCCAATTGAAGTTGGCGATCTTTAAATGAATGATATGATTTTTGGCCTAATTTTGTCTTCTCTTATATTTCAGTTGAAGATGGCATTCTCTCGGTCCCAAAGGACATTTTGGCAGATTTTTCTTAGCTCTGGCTATTTTTCACATTTTCTAGAAGATATGGATCGTTATTACATGATATGATTTTTTGGCCTAATTTGGTCCTATCTTATTTTTTAGTTGAAGTTTGCGATGTCCCGATTCCAACGGATATTTTTGCGGATATTTCTGAGCTTCGAGATTTTTCCATATTTTCTGGAAGATATGTCTCGTTTTATTAAATGATATCACAGAAGACAAAACTAGACCAAAAAATGTCCGTTGAAATCAGGAAATCGCCATCTTCAACTGAAACATAAGAGAAGAAAGAATTCGGAACCAGAAAATCGCCATCTTCATTTATAAAAATGTCCATTGTAACCGAGATCTTGCCATCTCCAACTTAAAAGATTTTTAAATGTCAATTTCTGAGCTTGGTGCTATTTTCTACATTTTATGAAAGATATGGATCTTTTAATTAATTGATATGATTTTTCTAGCCTAAATTTGTCTTCTCTTATTTTCCAGTTGAAGATGGCGATCTTTTTAATAAATGATATTATTTTTGGCCTAATTTTGTCTTCTCTTATATTCCAGTTGAATGGCGATCTACCGGTTCCAAAGACATTTTTGCGGATTTTTTTGAGCTCCGGCCTATTTTCCCCATTTTTGGAAGATATGGATTGTTATATTAAATGATATGATATTTTGGCCTAATTTTGTCTTCTCTTATTTTCCAGTTGAAAATGGCGATCTATCGATTCCAACGGACATTTTTGCGGATTTTTGTGAACCCGGTGCTATTTTATATTTTTCTCGAAGATTAGGATCTTTTTATTACATTATATGATTTTTATAGCCTAATTTTGTCTTCTATTATTTTTCAGTTGAAGATGACAATATCCCGGTTCCAACAGACATTTTTGCTGATATTTCTGAGCACGGGACTATTTTATACATTTTCTGTAAGTTATGTATCTTTTTATTAAATGATATGATTTTTCAATTGAAGATGGCGATCTCCTGGTTCCATTGGAAATTTTTATGGATTTTTCTGACCTCAAGGCTATTTTCTGTGTTTTCTTGTCGATATAGATCTTTTAATTAAATTTTAATTAAATGATATGATTTTATAACCTTTGTTTATATTCTCATATTTTTCACTTAGAGATGGCGGTCTCCCCGTTCCAACAAACATTTTTGAGGATTTTTTGACATCGTGGCTATTTTCTATATTTTCAGGAAGATATCGATCGTTTTATTAAAAGATATGATTTTTGGCCTACATTTGTCTTCTCATTTTTTCGTTGATTATGGCGATCTTCCAGATCCGACGGATATTTTTGCGGATTTTTCTGAGCTATGGCCTATTTTCTGTACTATTTAGAAGATATCGATCGTTTTATTAAATGATATGATTTTTGCCTAATTTTCTCTTCTCTTTTTTCTTTAAATTTGGCGATCTCCCAGTTCCGATGAATATTTTTGCGGATTTTTCTAAGCTCGGCGATATTTTCTATATTTTATGGAAAATAAGAATCTTTATATTAAATAATATTATTTTTATTGCCAAATTTTGTCTTCTCTTATTTTTCAGTCGAACAAAGCGATCTTCCGGTTTCAACAGACATATTTTCGGTTTTTCTAAGCTCGGTGCTATTTTCTTTATTTTATGGAAGATATGGATCTGTTTATTAAATGATATGATTTTTTTGCTTAATTTTGTCTTCTATTGTTTATCAGTTGAAGATGGCGATTTCCTGGTTCCAATAGACATTTTTGCAGATTTTTTTGAGCTCCGGGCTATTTTCTACATTTTATGAAAGATATGGATCTTTTTATTAAATGATTGATTTTTATAACCAAAATTTGTCTTCTCTTATTTTTATTTTTAGAACCAAAATTTGTCTTCTCTTATGGAAGATATGGATCTTTTTATTAAATGATGGCGATTTTTATATTGAAAGATACGATTTTTTGCCTAATTTTGTCTTCTCTTATATTTCTGTTGAAATTGGCATTCTCTTGGTCCTAAAGGACATTTTTGCGGATTTTTTTGAGCTCCGGGCTATTTTCCACATTTTCTAGAAGATATGGATCGTTTTATTAAATGATATGATTTTTTGGCCAAATTTTGTCTTCTCTTATTTTCCAGTTGAAGTTGGTGATCTCCCGGTTCTAATGGACATTTTTGATGATATTTCTGAGCTTCGGGTTATTTTCCACATTTTTTGGAATATATGGATTGTTTTATTAAAAGATATCAGAGTAGACAAAATTAGGCCAAAAATTGTACGTTGTAACCAGGAAATCGTCATCTTCAACTGAAATATAAGAGAAGACAAAATTCGAAACAGAGAAATCCCCATCTTCATCTATATAAATGTCCTTATAACCATGATATTGCCATCTTCAACTTAAAGTATTTTTATATATCATTTTCTAAGCTTGGTGCTATTTTCTACATTATCTGAAAGATATGGATATTTTTATTAATTGATATGCTTTTTGACCTAATTCTATCTTCTCTTATGTTCCAGTTGCAGATGGTGATCACCCGATTCCAACGGATATTTTTGCGGATTTTCCTGAGCTCGGGCTGTTGGATTTGGATCTAAGCCCAGAGGGGGGTGAATAAGCTATTAAAAATTCTCTTGCAACCCATGAGCAATCACACGCAGTTATAGCATATTCAAAGTTAATAAAAAGCAATCACAGATGCACATCAGATTTACCCTGGTTCGGTCGTCACTACAACCTACGTCTAGCCCCCGAAAGCAAATATTATATTAATAGTGTACATGCACAACATTAATAGCTAGAGAACCAACGTCTCTACACTCACCAAGCTCAGTACCCCCACTCACCGTGTTCAACACTATCAATCCTAATATATTCTCTCACTTGACGACACCCATCAAGTTCCTCTTGTCTATACCACCACTAGACAAGACCCCAAAGTATCACAAGTGAATAGTAAAGTTTCTCCTACGGAGATCAAACAATACTAAACAAAAATAATAGTAAGAGTTTAGAAATCTCAGTTTTGTGTAGTCGTCGTCGTCTCCGTCAATCAGCACGGGACAGCTCTCATCTGGCAAGATGTTGAAGTCTCGTCTCTCGTCTCCTTAATAACTCAAGTTGCGGCAATGAACTTTGGCCTTGGTGGCTTGCAACTTATGATGAAGAACCCCAGTGGTCGGCCTCTTCTAGCTGTGGTAGCAACAATGCGTGTGCAGTCCCCCTTGGTGTAGCAGCATTGCATGCGCAGTCCCCCAGCAATGCGGCAGCAGTGTGCACAACAGCCTCCCTTGGTGTAGCAGCAATAAGCACAGTAGCCTCTCCTTGGTACTTGGGTGCTGCAACTTGGGGCAATGGCCTTTCCTCCTCACTAGTAGCTTGCGGCCATGGGTCTCCTTAAGGATGTTGCGGCTAGGGCTAGGGCTCTTCAAGGATGGTGCGGCTAGCTCTGAACTTGCGGCCCCCTTGTGCTTGAAAGTTACAGCATGTACCCTTGGAAGTTGCTTGATGATGTTGATCCTCCCCTTCTTTTGCAATGGTGTAAGATGATGAAGGCTTGAGCTTTGTGCAAGGGTGAAGAGGGCTTCTTTGTTGACTTGCGCGAGGTGAAGGATATGGCTATGGGAGTACCTTGCGGCCGAGATTGAGGAGATAGGTTCTAGGGCTAGCTCTTTGATGTCTTGCGCAAGGTGAAGGAGGAGCTTTGGCCTTGGAAATATGATAGGAGTTTAGGACTTGTGGCTATAGGTAGTTGCAGCTAGAATGCTTTTAGCTTAGCACGTTGCGGCATTAGGGATGTTAGGAAATTATGGGTTTTGCATACCTTGGAGTTTTTTGTTGACAGCAACAATTTTGCCTTGGGTCTTCAATATGGCCGAGCCCTTCTCTTGGTGTATGCCGCAACAATTAGCCTTATTGATTGCTTGGTTTATAAAGGAGAAGGGAGAGAGAAGTTGTGGCTAAGGAGAAATCCTAATGGAGATAGGAGTGGGAGATTTGGAGGGGTTCTATTTGATCTCATTGCAATACTAATGGGATTAGGATTAGAATACAATCTTTAATTGATTTGAATCAATCCAAATTGATTTGTTCCAATCCCCATTAGATTGCTCTTTGAATAAGTCTCTATCTCTTTCCATGTTGGAATAGGATTTGATCATGTGGATATACATCAGTCTTAAATTGATTTGGGTAGGATCCTCTCCAATTTGACTTGGTTCAATACTTTTCGCTAAAATCACCATCTCTTTGACCATGTCCAAGTTGCTATATGAATAGCAATTTATCCATCTTCTAATTTTCTATGTGAATAGCAATTCCTCCATCAATTGACTTAGTCATCACTATGAAGATTTACAAGCGTGCCACTCCTGAAAACACTTAGCACACACATTAGAATGTTCACACATGTTTGTTATCATCAAACACGAAGTCATCGATCGTTGAATCCAACACACGTTGTATCCAACAATCTCACTTTTTTTATGATGACAAACTTTTATAAGATTTGCACCAACGTTCCAAATAATACATCTTGACATGTGTGTGCGTGTGATGTGTGATAATGGTAGGATGTATGCAACAATATAACACTTGATGTATTAGCATACAAGCATGCAAATATGGAACAATAATGAGATACAAGTAAGCATGACATGCTCCCCCTATTTTCATGCTCTCCTTTGAACACATATCACGTGTTCAATAATTCATTAATGCTCCCCCTTAAACCAATGATCATTTAAGCACATATAAGAATTAATGCACCAAATCTTCAATATTTTCTCCCCATTTTGTTATCATCAAAAGTGTATAAACAAAGTCTAGTTCATGTCACATGTAAAAATAAAGTATTATAAATTACACCTAGCACTTGCATGTCATTTTCCTTAAAGTAAGCACTTCAAATTCAATGAAAAGAGTAACAGAGACTTCTACACCATCGTGTAAGTGTGATGATTAAATAATTGAAGCTCAAAGAGAGAAACTCTCATAGAAATCAACCAAAACCACTCTACATTTTCAATAAACATGATATCACTAGGATTGATTTTCCCCCACCTCATTAAAAATGAGTTCAAGGTACCACACCCCCAAAAACATAGCCTATAAGGACTCTTAGATGTGGGGGTGGCATTGCTTGACGAGTAACATTATCAATGCTAAAGATTACCCATAAAGCATATGTTGGATACTCGTGGGTAGTATAATTGCCATGAATTGTATCCATTTTATATACGGAGCAATATTCATTCTTTTTCAATTTTCGTGTTTCATATTCAATTCTTTTGTGCTCAATTTTTATTCATGGAAAATACACATCATATCCCTTAGATTTATCAATCATTTTCAACCTACATTACATTTTCAACATTTCATAAAAGAGTCTCCATTTGTGCAACAATATTCAATACTAGTGGAAGTGAAGGTGTAGGTGTAAAAATCAAGTTATTCAATTCATTAAACATGTCATGGCTACTTAGGAATTCTAACATGCGAATGTAGCTATAACAAAAATACAATGATTTCTACAAGAGTATGAATAACAATATAACAATGATACTACTTGAATGATACAAAGAGAAGATATTCAATAACCACCTTTTTTTGCTTTTTGTCTTTTTCATTTTTTTTATTTTTATATATAACTAGAGTCACGCAAACTAGCATACAAATTGAAAATATTTCAAGCATGCAAAATCTATGAAGGTATGCATTAATTTCAAAGAAAAAATATACATTCGCGTCGTCGTTTGGCTAAGGAGCTATATAATGAAAGCGTTCAATCCAAAAAATCCTCACCAAATCTCCATCGTACCTACAAGGTAGATGCTATGTGTGTCCTTAGAATCCAACAAGATCCACTCATGTTAGTCATCAAAGATTTAGGAACCCATATTTGTTTGAACTTCATATTTGTGTTCCTAAACTTGCAATAGTAGGATGCATGACCAACACTAGCACAAGTAAAGCAATTTGCATAAATATTTTTTACTTTCAATGGCTCATTGTGAATTTTCTTATACATAGGCTTTTTAGCATGTTTCATGTCATATCCAAGACCACGTCTATTATTGCCATAATTTGGTTCTCTAGAATAGTATCCAACGATTGTTTTCCTATAGAGAATTTCTTTAATGATAGTTCTAGACTTGTGATTTTGGATTTCAATAAAGTGTTTTCATTCACAATCAAAGCGCATTTACATATAAAAGCTTTCTTGTTTTCCTCTTCCCTTTTTGCAAAAAGCAATCAATTTTTCTTTAAGCTCAGTATTTAGCATGCACAATTTGTCATTAAGCTCTTTAATCACATAATCTTTTTCAGTTTCAAGCGCTTAAACATGCTAATATCATTCAATATAGAAGGACAAGAAAGACAATTAGCTTTTTCATGTACCCTAGAATTCTCTTTTTTCAACAAAGCAATAGTAGAATCACATGCAACAATTTTTCTTATTAGTTCTTTGATTTCTAAAATCATGTTGTAAGTGTCTTGTTGCATTTCATCATTGGAATTTCTATAATCTTCTCGGGTGGATTCTAGCTCTAAAATTTCCTCTTGCATGGCTTTACAAATAATTAGAAGTTCAGCTTTGCTACCAGATTTTACCTTATTTTGTTTTGCCATCAAGCAAGGGGAGGTGTGAGCAGTCTCCTCGATCTCATTTTTGCTATCGTCGTCACATGCTAGCATTTTGGCTTTTCCTTTCGTTTCAACGATGATATCCTCTCCTTGTGGGTAATCTCTTATAATGTGTCCTTTATTCCTACATTTAAAACAACGCTTGCTCTTAGTAGCATTCTTAGTAGTAATCTTAGAAGGACAAGCATCATTTTTATTCAAAAGAGTATTTCTTTCCTTTTGCATTCTCTTTTCATTACTAGATATGTGAGTGCAGGAGGATTGCTTGCTTCTATAGGATGTCTCCAAAGTCCTCCATATATCCTGCGCAGAAGAGCAATGTGAGATATGCTCAAATATTTTTCTATTCAAACCACACAATAAAATATTTATTGCTCTAGCATTTTATAACACACACATTTCTATTATTTAGATTTGAATTACTTTCAGGCATAGAATATCCGTTTTCAATAGCATACCCAGTATCAACATCAACGGATAATAAATAAGTTTTCATTCTAGCCTTCCAGTATATATAATCATGGCCCTTAAATAGAGGGGGATGATCAGTAGGCATGCCATGTGCAAACTCTAACTTTGGGGTTTTCATGATAATGCTAGACTAGATCCTCTAACCGGTTCTAATACCACTTGTTGGATCTGGATTTAAGCCTAGAGGGGGGTGAATAGGCTATTAAAAATTCTTGTGCAACCCACGAGTAATCACATATAGTTATAGCAGATTCAGAGTAAATAAAAAGCAATCACAGATGCACATCAGATTTACCATGGTTCGGTCGTCACCATGGCCTACATCTAGCCCCTGAAAGCAAATATTATATTAATAGTGTACATGCACAACCTTAATAGCTAGATAACCAATCTCTCTACACTCACCGGGCTCAATAACCTACTCACCGTGTTCAACACTATCAATCTTAATATATGCTCTCACTTGACAACACCTGTCAAGTTCCTCTTGTATAGACCACCACTAGACAAGACCCCAAAGTATCACAAGTGAACGGTAAAGTTTCTCCTATGGAGATCAAATAATACTAAACAAAAATAATAGTAAGATTTTAAAAATCTCAGTTTTATGTAGTCGTCGTCGTCTCCGTCAATCAGCACAGGCCAGCTCTCGTCTGGCAAGATGTTGAAGTCTCGTCTCTCATATCCTCAACAAATCAAGTTGCGACAATGAACTCTGGCTTTGGTGTCTTGCAACTAGTGATGACGAACCCCAGTGGTCGGACTCTTCTAGCTGTGGCAGCAGCAGTGCACACACAGTCCCCCTTGGTGCAGCAGCATTGGACAAGCAGTCCCCAGCAATGTGGCAGCAGTACACGCAGCAGCCTCACTTGGTGCAACAACAATGAGCGCATCAGCCTCTCCTTGGTGCTTGGGTGCTGCAACTTGCGGCAATGGCCTTTCCTCCTCACTAGCAACTTGCGGCCATGGGTCTCCTCAAGGATATTGTGGCTAGGGCTAGGGCTCTTCAAGGATGTTGCGGCTAGCTTTGAACTTGCAGTCCCTTATGCTTGAAAGTTGCAGCATGTAGCCTTGAAAGTTGCTTGATGATGTTGATCCTCCCCTTCTTTTGCAATGGTGTAAGATGATGAAGGCTTGAGCTCTGCGCAAGGGTGAAGAGGGCTTCTTTGTTGTCTTACACAAGGTAAAGGATATGGCTACGGGAGTAACTTGCGGCCGAGCTTAAGGAGATAGGTTCTAGGGCTAGCTCTTTGATGTCTTGCGCATGGTGAAAGAGGAGCTTTGGCCTTGGGAAGATGATAGGAGTTTAGGACTTGTGGCTATAGGTAGTTGCGGCTAGAAGGCTTTTAGCTTAGCATGTTGCGGCATTAGGGGCATACCTTGGAGCTTTTTTATTGGTCGTAACAATTTTGCCTTGTGTCTTCAATATGGTCGAGCCCTTCTCTTGGTGTATGCCGCAACAATTAGCCTTATTGATTGCTTGGTTTATATTGGAGAGGGGATAGAGAAGGTGTGGCTAAGGAGAAATCTAATGGAGATAGGAGTAGGAGATTTGGAGGGATTCTTTTTGATCTCATTGCAATACTAATGGAATTAGGATTAGAATAGAATCTTTAATTGATTTGAATCAATCCAAATTGATTTGTTCCAATCCCCATTAGATTGCTCTTTGAATAAGTCTCCACTCTTTCCATGTTGGAATAGGATTTGAATGGCAACGTGGATATAAATCAATCTTAAATTGATTTGGGTAGGACCCTCTCCAATTTGACTTGGTCCAATACTTGTAGCTATAATCTCCATCTCTTTGACCAAGTCCAAGTTGCTATATGAATAGCAATTTCTCCATCTTCCAATTTGCTATGTGAATAGCAATTCCTCCATCAATTGACTTAGTCATCACTTTAAAGATTTACAAGCGTGCCACTCCTAAAAATACTTAGCACACACATTAGAACGTTCACACACGTTTGTTATCATCAAACACGAAGTCATCGATCGTTGAATCCAACACACGTTATATATAACATAGACTAGTTCTACATTTTCTGGAAGATATGTATCTTTTTATTAAATGATATGATTTTTTGGCTTACTTTCTCTTCGTTTATTTTTCAGTTGAATATGGCGATCTCTCTGTTCTAACGGACTTTTATGCAGATTTTTCTGAGCTCGGGGCTATTTTCTACATTTTTTGGAAGTTATGTAGTTTTTCATTACATTATATAATTTTTGTAGCCTAATTTTGTCTTCTCTTATTTTTTTAGTTGAAGAGGGGGATCTTCTTGTTCCAATGGAAATTTTTGCGGATATTTCTGAGTTCGGGGCTATTTTCTACATTTTTAGGAAGATAAGAATATTTATATTAAATGATATGATTTGTATACGTTAAATTTGTCTTCTCTTATTTTTTAGTTAAACATAGCGATCTCACGGTTCCAACGGATATTTTTTCGGATTTTTCTGAGCTCGGTGCTATTTTCTTTATTTTATGGAAGATATTGATCTTTTTATTAAATGATATGATCTTTATAGCTTAAGTTTGTCTTCTATTATTTTTAAGTTGAAGGTGGCAATCCCCCGGTTCTAACGGACATTTTTTCGGATTTCATTAAGCTCGGTGTTGTTTTTCTATATTTTCTGGAAGATGTGAACTTTTTATTAAATCATATGATTTTTTGGCCTTATTTTCACTACTCTTATTTTTTCTCGATAAAGATGCAATCTCATGTTCCTACGAACATTTTTGTAGATTTTTGTGAGCTCCGTACTATTCTTTAAATTTTCTATAAAGTTTGCATCTTTATATTAAATGATATGATTTTTATAGCCTAATTTTGTCATCTCTTATTTTTTCAGTTGAAGATGGTGATCTCCCGGTACCAACGGACATCATAGCGCTTTTTTCTGAGATTGGGAGTATTTTCTACATTTTCTGAAAGATATGAACCTTTTTATTAAATGATATGATTTTTGGCCTAATTTTGTCTTCTCTTACTTTTCAGTTGAAGATGGCGATCTCCTGGTTCCAACGGACATTTTTGAAGAATTTTTTGAGCGCCTGGCTATTTTCTAAATTTTTTTTGGAAGATACGAATTTTTTTAAATGATATGATTTTTGGGTCTACTTTTGTCCTCTTATTTTTTCAGTTGAAGATGACGATCTCCTGGTTCCAACAGACATTTTTGTGGATTTTTAAGTCACGTGCTATTTTCCACATTTTCTGGAAGATATGGACCGTTTTATTAAATGATATGAACTTTATATCCTAATTTTGTCTTCTCTTATTTTTCAGCTAAATATTGCGATCTTCTGGTTCCAACAAAAATTATTGCGGATTTTTTTTGAGCGCCGGGCTATTTTCGACATTTTATTGATGATATGAATATTTTGATTAAATGATATGTGATTTTCGTAGCCTAATTTTGTCTTCTTTTATTTTGCAGGTGAAGATGGCAATCTTTCAGTTCCAACGAACATTTTTGTAGATTTTTTATAGCTCCTGGCTATTTTCTACATTTTATGGATGATATGCATCTTTTTATTAAATGATATGATTTTTATATCCTAAGTTTGTCTTCTCTTATTTTCCAGTTAAAGATGGAGATCTTTATATTAAATTCTATGATTTTGGCCTAATTTTGTCTTGTCTTATATTTCAATTTAAGATGGCATTCTGTCGGTCCCAATGGACATTTTTGCAGATTTTTCTGAGCTTTAGGCTATTTTCCACATTTTCTGGAAGATATGGATCGTTTTATTAAATGATATGATTATGGGCCTAATTTTGTCTTCTCTTTTTTTCCATTTCAAGTTGGCGATCTCCCGGTTCCAACAGACATTTTTGCGGATTTTTCTAAGCTTGTGGCTATTTTTTTTACATATTCTGGAAGAAATGTATCGTTTTATTAAAGGGTAAATGACATTAAAATACCCTAAACATTTGAGCCATTTTCACTTATATACCATAACGTTCATTTTGGTAACTTTGCTACCCATAACTATATTTGGCTAACGGGGGATGTTTCTCATAAATTTTGACCATTATGCCCCTGAATTAAACAAAAGGGGCAAAATGACCTACCTTCATTTTGATAAATTCTGGCACGCCCACCACCTACACCTCTCCCCGATGCAGACCATCCGCTTCCACGTGCTCAACAACAACATCACCGCCAACCCCGACAACGTCGATCACATTCTCAAGACCTGCTTCAACAACTTCCCCAGGGGAAGGCATTCTCCTCCATCCACGACAATCTTTTGGGCTGTGACATCTTCAACATCGATGTCGAACCCTGGCACTTCCAGTGCAAGATGGAAAGCCTCGAGCTCTGCAGCCTTTCTGTCTGGTCCCATGCCTTCTCCATCGTGTCCGGTGAGGTCCGGTCAAGGCTCCTTCCCCTTCGCTCCTCTGCCTCTAAAGCCGCCTCCATCGTCGACCTTCAAGACGTTTTCAAGAGGCTCTCCTTCGACCCATCTGCAAGATCTCGTTTGGGCTTGACCCGAACTCCCTTGATCTCTTCCTTCCAGTGTCGGAGTTCACTGTCGCCTTTGATCTAGCATCTTGCTTGTTGGCAGAGAGAGCCCAGGCGGTGGCTCCCATCATCTGGAAACTGAAGCGGTTGCTGAATTGGGGATCAGAGAGGGATCTGAAGAAGGCGATCCGATTGGTCGATGTATTGGCTGATGAAGTCATCAGGCAGAGACGACAGCTGGGATTCGCATCGGGAGGAGGCATCAGCTCCTCCTTCCCTCCTTGCAGCAACTCCTACCTCCCTCTGTGCCCTAGATGATGAAGAAACAAACAATGTCGAAAAATTCTTGTCTTCCCTTGAAATATGTAATGGAGGGTGCGGGGCATAATTTTTCATTTTGAATCGCGTGATCAACTAATCTGATGGCAAACTTAAAAAAGGTATCACGTTTTACAATTCATCAAAGTTTGGGTATCAAAGTTTACTAAAATGAACGTAAGGGTATATAGGTGAAAATGGCCCAAACGTTAGTGTATTTTAATGTCATTTACACTTTATGAAATGATATGATTTCTGGCCTAATTTTGTCATCACTTAATTTTAAGTTGAAGATGTCAACCTCCCGGTTCCAACAGACATTTTTGCGGATTTTTTTGAGCTCGGGGCTATTTTTTACATTTTCTGAAAGAAATGAATATTCATATCATATGATATGATTTTTAAATCATAATTTTGTCTTCTCTTTTTTTTCAGTTAAAGATGGTGATCTCCTGGTTTCATCGGACATTTTTGCAGATTTTTCTGAGCTCGGGGCTATTTTTCACATTTTTTTGGAAGATATAGATGTTTTATTAAATTATATGATTTATATAATCTAAGTTTCTTTTATCTTATATTTCAGTTGAAGATGGCGATCTCCCGATTCCAACGGATATTTTTGCTGATTTTTCTAATCTCTGTGCTATTTTATAAATTTTCTGGAAGATATGAATATTTTACTAAATGATAGTATTTTTGGCCTAATTTTGTATTCTCTTATTTTTCAGTTTAAAATGGCAATCTTCCGGTTCCAACAGACATTTTTGCATATTTTTCTTGAGCTCTGGACTTTTTTCTTGATTTTCTAGAAGATATGGATCTTTTGTATTGAAATCTATTATTTTTATAGCCTAATTTTGTCTTCTCTTGTTTTTCAGTTGAACATGGCGACCTCCCGGTTCCAACGGACATTTTAGCTGATTTTTCTGAGATCAAATGTATTTTTACATTTTCTATAGGATATGAATCTTTTTATTAAATGATATGATTTTTATTGCCTAATTTTGCCTTCTCTTATTTTGCGGATTTTTTTGAGCCCAGGCCAATTTCTACATTTTCTGGAAGATATGTATCTTTTTTATTAAATGATCTGATTTTTTGGCTTAATTTTGTCAACTCTTATTTTTCAGTTAAATAAGGCGATCTTTCAGTTCCAACGGAAATTTTTGCGGATTTTTCTGAGTTTGGGGATATTTTTCCACATTTTTTAGAAGATATGGATCTTTTTATTAAATGATTTGATTTTTCTTGCATGATTTTAGCTTCTCTTTTTTTTCTTGAAGATGGCGGTTTCCTAGTTCCAACAGACAATTTTGCGGATTTTTCTGACCTTGAGGCTATTGTCTTTATTTTCTGGCCTAATTATGGCCTAATTTTGGTATAATGATATAATATTTTACAGACAATTAAATGATATAATATTTTGGCCTAATTTTGTTTTCTCGTATATTCCAGTTGAAGTTGGTGATCTCACGGTTCGAACGGACATTTTTGCTGATTTTTCTGAAGTCAGACCTATTTTCCACATTTTGGAAGATATGGATCGTTTTTTAAATGATATGATATTTTGGCCTAATTTTGTCTTTTCTTATTTTTCAGTAGAAGATGTCGATCTCCTGGTTCCAACAGACATTTTTGCCGATTTTTCTGAGCTCGGAGTATTTTCTACATTTTCTGTAAGATATGAATCTTTTCATTAAATAATATAATTTTTCTAGCCTAATTTTGTCTTCTCTTATTTTTCAATTACAGATGGAGATCTCCCGATTCCAACAGAAACTTTTGCTGATTTTTGGACCTCGATGTTATATTCTACGTTTTATTGTCGATATGGATCTTTTTATTAGATGATATGATTTTTATAGCTTAAGTTTGTCGTTTTTTTATTTTTAAGTTGGAGATGGGGATCTCCCGGTTCCAACGGACATTTTTACGTATTTTTCTAAGCCCCGGGCTATTTTCCACATTTAATGGAAGATATGGATCTTTTTATAACATGATATGATTTTTATAACCTACGTTTGTCTTCTCTTATTTTCCAATTGAAGATGGCGATCTTTATATTAAGTGATATGATTTTATGGCCTAATTTTGTCTTCTCTTATATTCTAGTTGAAGATGACATTCTCTCAGTCCCAACAGATATTTTTGCAAATTTTTCTGGGCTCTGGGCTATTTTCCACAGTTTCTGGAAAATATGGATCGTTTTATTTAATGAGATGATTTTTTGGCCAAATTTTGTCTTATCTTATTTTCCAGTTGAAGTTGGCAATCTCCTGGTTCCAACTGAAAGTTTTGGGGATATCTCTGGGCTCTGGACTATTTTCCACATTTTCTGGAAGATATGGAGTGTTTTATTAAATGATATCAGAGAAGACAAATTTAGACCAAAAAATGTTCGTTGGAACCGGGAAATTGCCATCGTCCACTAAAATATAAGAGAAGACAAAATTCAGAACCGGGAAATCGTTAGCTTTAATTATAAAAATGTCCGTTGTAACTGGGATATCGCCATCTTCAACTGAAAAAAAATTCAGATATCATTTTCTGAGCTTGAAGCTAGTTTATACATTTTATTAAAAATATGGATCTTATTTTCGATATTCTCTTATTTTCCAGTTGAAGTTGGTGATCTCCCGATTCCAACATACATTTTTGCGGATATTTCTGAGCTCCGGGTTATTTTCCACATTTTCTGGAATATATGGATTGTTTTATTAAATGATATTAGGGAAGACAAAATTAGGCCAAAAAATGTCCGTTGGAACCTGGAAATCGTCATCTTCAACTGAAAATTAATAGAAGACAAAATTCGGAACCGGGAAATCGCCTTCTTCATCTATATAAATGTCGTTTTAACCAGGATATCACCATCTTTAACTAAAAAGATTTTTATATATCATTTTCTGAGCTTGGTGTTATTTTCTACATTTTATGAAAGATATGGATCTTTTTATTAATTGATATGATTTTTCTGGCCTAAATTTGTCTTCTCTTATTTTCAGTTGTAGATGGTGATATTTTTATTAAATGATATGATTTTTTGGTCTAATTCTGTCTTCTCTTATGTCCCAGTTGCAAATGGCGATCATACGGTTCCAACGGACATTTTTACGGATTTTCCTAAGCTGAGATACTTCTGCATTTTCTGGAAGATATGTATCCTTTTATTAAATGATATGATTTTTTGGCTTAATTTTGTCTCCTCTTATTTTTCAATTGAATATGGCGATCTCTCTGTTCCAACTGACATTGTTTGCAAATTTTTCTGAGCTCGTGGCTTACATTATATGATTTTGTAGCCTAATTTTGTCTTCTCCTATTTTTCGTTTGAAGAGGGCGATCTTCCGGTTCCAATGGAAATATTTGTGGATATTTCTTAGTTCGGGGTTATTTTCTACATTTTCAGGAAGATAAGAATCTTTATATTAAATGATATGATTTTATACCCTAAATTTGTCTTCTCTTATTTTTCAGTTGAACATAAGGATCTCCCGGTTCCAACGTATATTTTTTTCGGATTTTTCTGTGCTTGGAGTTATTTTCTTAATTTTATGGAAGATATGATTCTTTTTATTAAATGATATGATTTTTATAGATTTAGTTTGTCTTCTATTATTTTTAAGTTGAAGATGTCATTCTCCTGGTTTCAACCGACATTTTTCCGAATTTTTTTAGATCGGGACTGTTTTTCTACATTTTCTAGAAGATCTGAATCTTTTTATTATATGATATGATTTTTTGGCCTTATTTTAAATTCTCTTATTTTTTTCGATAAATAAGGCAATCTCATGTTCATACGAACATTTTGTTGATTTTTTTGAGCTCCGTACTATTCTCTAAATTTTTTTATAAAATTTGCATCTCTATATTAAATGATATGATTTTTATAGCCTAATTTTGTCGTCTCTTATTTTTAAGTTGAAGATGGCAATCTAACTGTACCAACAGACACCATAGCGGTTTTCTATGAGATCGTGAAAATTTTCTACATTTTCAGAAAGATATGAACCTTTTTATTAAATGATATGATTTTTGGCCTAATTTTGTCTTCTCTTACTTTTCTGTTGCAGATGGCAATCTCCTGGTTCAAACGGACATTTTTGAAGATTTCTCTGAGCGCCTGGCTATTTTCTAAATTTTTTGGAAGATATGAATTTTTTTTAATGATATGATTTTTGGGCCTACTTTTGTCTTCTCTTATTTTTCAGAAGAAGATAGCGATCTCCCGGTTCCAACAGACATTTTTACGGATTTTAAGCCCCGTGCAATTTTGCACATTTTCTGGAAGATATGGATTGTTTTATTAAATGATATCAGAGAAGAAAAAATTAGGAAAAAAAATGTCCATTGGAACTGGGAAATCACTATCTTCAACAAAAATATAAGAGAAGACAAAATTCGAAACGGAGAAATTGTCATCTTCATCTATAAAAATGTTCGTTGTAACCAGGATATCGCCATCTTCAACTGAAAAGATTTTTATTTATCATTTTCTGAGCTTGGTACTATTTTATACATTTAATAAAAGATATGGATCTTCTTATTAATTGATATGATTTTTCTAGCCTAAATTTGTGTTCTCTTATTTTCCAGTTGAATATGGCGATCTTTTTATTAAATGATATGATATTTTGACCTAATTTTGTCTTCCATTATATTCCAATTGAAGATGGCGATCTCCTGGTTCCAACGGACATTTTTGCGAATTTTTTTGAGCTTCGGCCTATTTTCCACATTTTTGGAAGATATGGATCGTTTTATTAAATGATATGATATTTTGGCCAAAGTTTGTCTTTTCTTATTTTTCAATAGAAGATGGCAAACTCCCGGTTCCAATGGACATTTTTACGGATTTTTCTGAGCACAAAAATATTTTCTACATTTTTTGGAAGATATGGATCTTTTTATTACATTATTTGATTTTTGTTGACTAATTTTGTTTTCTCTTATTTTCAGTTGAAGATTGCGATAATCCAGTTTCAACGTACATTTTTGCTGATATTTCTAAGCTCGGAACTATTTTCTTAATTTTATTGAAGATATGGGTCTATTTATTAAATGATCTGTTATTTATAGCTTAAGTTTGTCTGATATTTTTTAAGTTGAAGATGGCGATCTTTCGGTTCCAACGAACATTTTTGCGGATTTTTCTGAGCTTCGGGACTATTTTCTAAATTTTATGCAAGATATAGATCTTTTTATAAAATCATATGATTTTTATAACCAAAGTTTGTCATCTTTTATTTTCTAATTGAAGTTGGCGATCTTTAAAATGAATGATATGATTTTTGGCCTAATTTTGTCTTCTCTTATATTTCTATTGAAGATGGCCTTCTCTCGGTCCCAAAGGACATTTTTGCGGATTTTTCTGAGCTCCAGGCCATTTTCCACATTTTCTGAAAGATATGGATCGTTTTATTACATGATATGATTTTTTGGCCTAATTCGGTCCTCTCTTATTTTCCAGTTGAAGTTGGCGATGTCCCGGTTCGAACGGAAATTTTTGCGGATATTTCCTAGCTCGGAGATTTTTCCATATTTTCTGGAAGATATGGTTTGTTTTATTAAATGATATCACAGAAGACAAAATTAGGCCAAAAATGTCCGTTGGAACCGGGAAATTGCCATCTTCAACTGTAATATAAGAGAAGACAAAATTCGGTACCGGAAAATCGCCATCTTCATTTATAAAAATATCCATTATAACCAAGATCTTGCCATCTCCAACTGAAAAGATTTTTATAAATCAATTTCTGAGCTTGGTGCTATTTTCTACATTTTATGAAAGATATGGATCTTTTAATTAATTGATATGATTTTTCTGGCCTAAATTTGTCTTCTCTTATTTTCCAGTTGAAGATGACGATCTTTTTATTTAATGATATGATTTTTCGCCTAATTTTGTCTTCTCTTATATTCCAATTAAAGATGGCGATCTCCCGGTTCCAAGTGACATTTTTGCGGATTTTGCTGAGCTCTGACCTATTTTCCACGTTTTTTGAAGATACGAATCGTTTTATTAAACAATATGATATTTTTTACTAGTTTTGTATTCTTTTATTTTTCAGTTGAAGATGGCGATCTCTCGGTTCCAACGGACATTTTTGCGAGCCCGATGCTATTTTATACATTTTCTCGAAGATATGGATCTTTTTACTACATTATATGATTTTTGTATCCTAATTTTGTCCTCTCTTATTTTTCAGTTGAAAATGGCAATATCCCGGTTCCAACGGAAATTTTTACTGATATCTATGAGCTCGTGACTATTTTATATATTTTCTGTAAGTTATGGATCTTTTTATTTAATGATAAGATTTTTCAATACTAATTGTGTCTTATTTTTGCAGATTATATTGAAATGATATGATAATTCTTATTTAATGATATGATCTTTTTATTTAATAAAGATGGCGATCTCCTGGTTCCAATTGAAATTTTTGCAGATTTTTTTGACCACGAGTCTATTTTCTCTGTTTTATTGTCGATATGTATCTTTTTATTAAATGATATGATTTTTACAGCATTTGTTTATCTTCTCTTATTTTTCACTTAGAGATGGCGGTCTCCCAGTTCAAAAGGAGATTTTTGCGGATTTTTCTGACCTCGAGTCTATTTTCTGTATTTTCAGGAAGGTATCGATCGTTTTATTAAAAGATATAATTTTTGGCCAACTTTTGTCTTATTATGACTATCTTCCGGATCCGATGGATATTTTTGTGGATTTTTCTGAGCTATGGCCTATTTTTTGTATTATTTAGAAGATATCGATCGTTTTATTAAATGATATGATTTTGTTGCCTAATTTTGTCTTCTCTTTTTTCGTTAAATTTGGTGATCTCCCAGTTTCTACTGATATTTTTGCGTCTTTTTCTAAGCTCGGGGATATCTTCTATATTTCATGGAAAATAAGAATCTTTATATTAAATAATATTATTTTTATTGCCAAATTTTGTGTTCTCTCATTTTCAGATAAACAAAGTGATCTCCCGGTTCCAACGAACAGTTTTTTGAATTTTCTGAGCTTGGGGATATGTTCCTTACTTTATGGAAGATATGGATTTGCTTATTAAATGATATGATTTTTATTGCTTAAGTTTGTCTTCTATTGTTTTTAAGTTAAAGATGGTGATTTCCCAGTTCCAACAGACATTTTTGCAGATTTTTTAAGCTATGTGCTATTTTTATCGGAAGATATGGTTCTTTTTATTAAATGATATGATTTTTATAACCAAAATTTGTGTTCTCTTATTTTTAAGTTAAAGATGTCGATCTTTATATTGAATGATATGATTTTTTTTGCCTAATTTTGTCTTCTCTTTTATTTCAGTTGAAGATGTCATTCTCTTTGTCACAAAGGACATTTTTGCGGATTTTTCTGAGCTCCGGGCTATTTTCCACATTTTTTGGAAGATATGGATCGTTTTATTAAATGGTATGATTTTTTGGCCAAATTTTGTCTTCTCTTATTTTCCAGTTAAAGTTGGTGATCTCACTGTTCCAACGGACATTTTTGCAGATATTTCTGAGCTTCGGGTTATTTTCCATATTTTCTGAAATATATGGATTGTTTTATTAAATGATATCAGAGAAGACAAAATTAGGCCAACAAATGTCCGTTGGAACCGGTAAATCACCATCTTCAACTGAAATAAAAGAGAGGACAAAATTTGGAACTGGGAAATCGCTATCTTCATCTGTATAAATGTCCTTGTAACCAGGATATTGCCATCTTCAACTGAAAAGATTTTTATATATCATTTTCTGAGCTTGGTGCTATTTTCTACATTTTATGAAAGATATGGATCTTTTTATTTATTGATATGATTTTTCTAGCCTAAATTTGTCTTCACTTATTTTTCAGTTGTATATGGCGACATTTTATTAAATGATCTGATTTTTGGCCTAATTTTGTCTTCTCTTATGTTCCAGTTGAAGATGGCGATCTCCCGGTTCCAATTGGCATTTTTCCAGATTTTTCTGAGTTCTGGCCTATTTTCCACATTTTTGGAAGATATGGATCGTTTTATTAAATGATTGTTATAAACGGGCTTTGGAGGCCCAACCCGTTAGTGGGTATCCACCCATTATGTAACCCTATTACTATAAATACAGGGCTACGGGGTTCCGTAGCCGCCATGGTTTACAACACGTTATCAGCACGCTCAAAGCTAAGCCGAACCCCTGCCGACGGACGGACGCGACGGACGGACGCGACGCGAACGGGCTTCCTTCACCGAACGTCGCTAGATCCGGCGGGTAGGATCTAGAGGTAACCCTAAAACCCTAGATCTAAAATTTCATATGCGCATATGTCTAGATCCAAAATTCTTGGATCGATTGTTTAATAAAAATCAAGGTTTTTATTGATGAAAAATCAAATTTTTACAATAAAAACGTTTTGTTGGAGATTAAAAATAGATTTTTTCCACTAAAAATTAGATTTTTATCCCCAAAAACCATGAAACCCTAGGGGATTTTCTCGCCGGAACGCGAATCCCCCCTAGATCTCGCGCCAAAACCCTCGCCCGCCGCCCGAAGCGGCGGAAAAAACCCTCGCCCGCCGCCCGAAGCGGTGGCAAAACCACCCCCGCCGCTGAACGGCGGGCGGCCCCGCCGCTCCCTGCGGCGGGCCAACCCGCCGCCAGCAGCGGCGGGCGGCCCCGCCGCCAGCAGCGGCGGGCGGCCCCGCCGCCAGCAGCGGCGGGCCAACCCGCCGCCAGCAGCGGCGGGCCAACCCGCCGCTGCGACGGCGGGCGGCCCCGCCGCCAGCAGCGGCGGGCCAACCCGCCGCTGCGACGGCGGGCGGCCCCGCCGCCAGGAGCGGCGGGCCAACCCGCCGCTGCCAGCGGCGGGCGGCCCCGCCGCCAGCAGCGGCGGGCGGCCCCCGCCGCCAGCAGCGGCGGGCCAACCCGCCGCTGCTGGCGGCGGGCCAACCCGCCGGCAGCAGCGGGCGGCCCCGCCGCCAGCAGCGGCGGGCGGCCCCGCCGCTCCCTGCGGCGGGCCAACCCGCCGCCAGCAGCGGCGGGCGGCCCCGCCGCCAGGAGCGGCGGGCCAACCCGCCGCTGCCGGCGGCGGGCGGCCCCGCCGCCAGCAGCGGCGGGCCAACCCGCCGCTGCGACGGCGGGCGGCCCCGCCGCCAGGAGCGGCGGGCCAACCCGCCGCCAGCAGCGGCGGGCCAACCCGCCGCTGCGACGGCGGGCGGCCCCGCCGCCAGCAGCGGCGGGCCAACCCGCCGCGGCCAGCGGCGGCGGGGCTGGCGGCGGGCCAACCCGCCGCTGCGACGGCGGGCGGCCCCGCCGCCAGCGACGGCGGGCCAACCCGCCGCTCCAGCGGCGGGCGGCCCCGCCGCCAGGAGCGGAGGGCGGCCCCGCCGCCAGTAGCGGCGGGCCAACCCGCCACTGCGATGGCGGGCGGCCCCGTCGCCGGCAGCGGCGGCCTCCCCCCCCCCCCCCCCCCCCGCCGCCCGCAGCGGCGGGCCCCCAACCCCGCCGCCCGCAGCGGCGGGCCCACCCACGCCGCCCGCAGCGGCGGGCCCCGCCGCCGGCCGCGGCGGGCCCCACCCCCCGGCAGCCGCTCGTATCGGGCCCCCCCGGTGCGCGCTCATGCCCGGAAACCCTAGCCGCCTGAAGCGGCAATCCGCGCGACCATAAACCCTAACTAGGGTTTGACCCCGAAATTTTTTTTTTTTTTCGATTTTCAAATCTTTTTCAGATTTAATTACGATTTCGTTTTCGTCAAAATCTGTTAAATTACACAATTTTTATTCATCGCATTTTATTCGGATTATCTGATTATTTACGTTTAATAATTAGGAAGATCCTGCGACCGCTCTGCCGTTAGTCAACTAACCTAACGGTGTATGACGTTGCCTAGTGGTCCAATAATTATTAAACGAAAAATTTTCATTTCCATTATAAAATGCCTGTGATGATTAATTGTCTGTGTTAATCGTCTGCTATGATATTAAATGCCTGCCGCATTTTTCCACGATGTGATGTATATTTTTGTTGCCTCTAGCATGAATTTCCACTTAAACAATATAAATGCATGCGTAGAAAATTATATGCCCGTCGCATATTTAATGTTCTGTAATAAACATTTTATTTAGCATGCTAAAATCTTTTTGATGTATTTTTAATGCCTGTAGCATAAATATATGTCTGAGATAAAATTATTTATATACCTGGAGAATATAAATAGCATATGTATACATCATAATTGTTTCCATTCTGGTTAATTGAGCACAACCTTTTATTTTACTGGATTTATATTATTTGTATGATATGCTCATGACATGACAATATTTAATGACAACAAACCAATATTGATTTCAATAAATTTTAACACCATATCCTAGTTGACAAAATGAACCTGGAGTTCAAAACCAAAATGAACCTGAAGTTCAAAATCAAATCAAAAGTCAACACCCTTTCACACTAATAAATATTAACAAGTACGATGGCTTATACGAAAAACATTTATGCGATTTCTTTTAGAAATACGCATTTCGCGGTGAATAGATCTCTCAGATCCACGGTCTGTATAAACCGATATTGACACCAGCAGTTGTCATAACACCGCCAAACTCCTTTGAGTAATCTCACTTTACAAGGTATGATTCTTGAATCTAACCTTATTTTTTTAAGCGTACGCCCGAAGTCGTGGCTTAATATATAAGTGAGAAATTATAAAATTCGTACCCACGTAATTTTTTTTCCCCTAGAGTATGATCCTATATCCACACAATACTTGAATGACTCAATAAAAATGGCCTGAAGACCATACTTGAGTTTTCAAATAGACCTTTATAAGTCTATCATAAACTAGAAAGTGGAAAAATAGAGACTAACTCATTTCCCTTATATGTGTCTACTTCGTAAGACCAATAATCATTCTTCCTTATAAACGACAATAAGGAAGACTGAAAACAGGGGAAGTCTTGAATAAAAATGTGAAAGGGAAGATATGATGTACCTCGATATGGAGTATGAAATGGCAACCCAATATCAGACCAGAAGCTCTGACAAGACCCATAATTCTTTTCGCAAAATTAATGGGCATTAACGTATGCCATATAAAAATATATACATATCTAGTCTAAACGACGAAAGTCAAATTGACAGTATGTATAATTCGCTACTTCCCGAGGATAAATAAATTTTGAAAATAAATTTGATCTGTTGTCATAATATGAGTCTAAAATGAGCACAATTGTGGACGTATACTTTCTAGAACCCACATCATACTATGAAACTTGTTGCTCTAACATAATTATTAGTAGTATTCTCTTGCAGTATATATGTGCCTTTTACGCATTTTATTTTACTGTAAATGATTTATCATCCTGAATACTCCTAAAATGAGGATGCCATGTACTCTCTGAAACTTATAAAGTCCCACATAAATTCGAACAGAGGAATTAATTTGGAACACCAGAAGTGTCCAGAATCGACCAACTTTGGATCGATGTCACCCTGGATTGATGATGCAAGACATCATTAACCAGACGAACCCGAAGATTCTTCAAAAAAGGGTGAAACTCTCATTATCCCATTCAAAAGGGAAAAATGATTACGAGATCATCCCCATTCACATGGACATTGACTCTCATCACTTCCTCAAACGAATTTAAAATGATATACTATCATTAGTAAAATGAGACCTTTAGGCCTCTTGAGAGTATTTGAGGGACAAAAGTGGACTCACACACTCCCTACATATGGCTAAAGATGTACCTTAGAGTACTCATCTATATATCCTCTTAAAATGGTCATAATCAAAACCTTGTTATCCAACCGCAGTCTAGATTATTATTAATCACAACGGACATATTACATTACTAGGATATTGGTTGGGCTTTTACTTACCCTCATACCACCCTCAAAAATGCCGCAGTGGAACTTATTCATCGGGACTAACCCTCCTAGATGAATATGTTCCGAGATCCCCAAACGGGGGAGGCATTAGAGCACATCTTATAGATGGAGCCTTGACGGGTTCATATCCCTAGTTTTATGCTCAACTTCATTGAAGTCGAGCTATTTGCGGATTTTTGGGATAACACTGGAAAATCAATTTAACAACTGGAAGAAAATTGAACACCCTGAAGCCTTGTGTTCACACCCAGAAATGGGTTATACGTAAATCATTAAAATGATTTAAACGGATTACTTGTCCACTAGAAATCCAGTTGTAGGTGACCACGTGGGAGCATGCAAACCATCAGAACGTCTCCTTAGAAACTATTTATATGAGCCTGATCACCTCATATAAACAGTTTCCGAGAACCCCTAACGGGGGAAGCGTTTAGTGCACATCTTATCGATGGAGTCATGATGAGTTTACATTCCCATATCACCACTATGGACCATTTAAAACATTAATACCTATGATCTGATTATCATGAATAGTGATGAGATCCTGACGATCCACACTTATGAAACTGTTAAACAGTTATCAGACATAATTATTGACAATATAAATATTGTCAAATTCACACATCCCTGCTACTAAAAATCCAGCTAGGATTGACATACCAACTATAATGGATGCAATCTACCAGTAGCAGAAGTGGATATCCTCAATGGATGAGAGGACATACCACGAGACCCTAAAACAATACCACCACAGGAAAGTGAGCTCATCTCCATATCCTCTCCTTTTCCAGAACCTCCTGAAGAGATAAATCTGGAATAAATTGAATAATGTACGTACACGGAGAGGTACTTGGATAAAAACACTTGTCGACAATTACTCACATTTCATTTTGCCATTGATATCGTTCTCAATCTCCGTTTCCTGAAGCAAACACAGAAATTTGGCCAAATTACGTGGAACGAGGCAATAATAAGTTGAGCTGGACTCACTTATGAAATGTGAAGTGTTTGGACCTGAAGTCCTGATATCAAAAGATATCAAACCTGTGGGCTACCAAGTATTGTATAAATAAATAAAATCGTATGCTATAAGCAAAACGCTATAGCCTTAGAGGTTTATTTCGCAGAAACCAGGAAGTAACCATGTAAGATGAGTTTTACTCACTTACAAAATTAATCAAACTGATGCATCAGGCTCCCTGGTCATGATTGCGAAACCCATGCGATTAGCAAAGATAATTTTAGGCTATGTTGCTATGGATGATGTGACAACATACCCTTATGAATAATCATCCTGAAGATGAAACCTTCATCCTGAAGATGAATAATCATCCTGAAGATGAAACCATCATCCCGAAGATGAAACCTTCATCCTGAAGATGAATAATCATCCTGAAGATGAAACCTTCATCCCGAAGATGAATAATCATCCCGAAGATGAAACCATCATCCCGAAGATGAATAATCATCCAGAAGATGAATAATCATCCAGCAGATGAATTACCATCCAGAAGATGAAATTATCATCCAGTCGATGAAGAAACATGGAAAATTGCAATCCACCAATACACCTACTGGTTGTATGGATGCACATTAAGACCCCTTCCGTTCGCTGGAAGAGGGGAAGGATATCCTAGGTCCTGAAGTGCCTTACTCAAATGTATTTTGTACACTCCTTTATCTGGTAGTAAACACTTTAACCAGATACAGTGCAGCGCCTGCAGCGCACCACTGGACCAGAGATATGTAGCTTCTGCGCTATCTCCAAGGGTCAAGGATCATACAACATGTTAAATGTATTTGCAGATACAGGTTACAGATCATCGCGATGACTGCAACAAAGAAGCGACCACCTCCTGGAGACCAGCAAAGCATGCTTCCAAGGCAACATCAATCCCACCATCCCGAGAGGCTCATCAATCCAAGAAGCAAATCATAAGTACGCACAGCCAGGTCCTGTAGTACCTCGCAGACACAGTGAAGACTGGTCAGAGACGTGATGCTACCTACCGAGTCTGCAGACCACTCCCCCTCAGAAGAGATCCCTCAGATTCAGTAGATGTCATAGATGAGCGATACTTGTATAGATGAGCGATGTCTTGTATAGGTGAGCGATGCCTTGTACTTTGTATCAGAACACTGTAAGAGATTGATGTATAGTTGCCTAGGAGATCTGCAAGCCTGCAGCTTGTACAGATCAGGGGGAGTCAAATGTAGTGTTGTACTCTTTTCCCTTGGCTATTGGTTTTTCCCACTGGGTTTTCCATAGCTAAAGGTTTTAACGAGGCAAACTCATTGACTCTGGATCCAGAAGTATCCACCCCCTAAATACTTCCACTAATCAGGGGAAGTTACGGAAACTGTACTCTTTTTCCTTGGTTATTGGTTTTTCCCACTGGGTTTTCCATAGCTAAAGGTTTTAACGAGGCAGGTATCCCTAACTTAGGATCCAGAAGTATCCACCTCTAGTGATATCCATCGATCAGGGGAAGTTATAGAGACTTGTACTCTTTTCCCCTAGCCATTGGTTTTTCCCACTGGGGTTTCCTTGGCAAAGGTTTTAACGAGGCAAGTACTCTTAAACTTGGGATCCAGAAGTATCCATGGACCCATGATCAGATAAGCTCTATGAACCCTGAAGCGTTCATCACGGCTTACAACAATGGATGGATAAGGGGAAGTGTTATAAACGGGCTTTGGAGGCCCAACCCGTTAGTGGGTATCCACCCATTATGTAACCCTATTACTATAAATACAGGGCTACGGGGTTCCGTAGCCGCCATGGTTTACAACAATGATATTATATTTTGGCCTAATTTTGTATTCTCTTATTTTTCAGTTGAAGATGGCGATCTCTCTGTTCCACGGACATTTTTCCAGATTTTCGTGAGCCCGATGCTATTTTATACATTTTTTCGAAGATATGGATCTTTTTATTACATTATATGATTTTTGTAGCCTAATTTTGTCCTCTCTTATTTTTCAGTTGAAGATGGCGATATCCCGATTCCAAAGGACATATTTACCGACATTTCTGAGCTCGGGAATATTTTCTACTTTTCTGTAAGATTTGGATCTTTTTGTTAAATGATATTATTTTTCTAGCCTAATTTTGTCTTCTCTTATTTTTTAATTGAAGGTGGCGATTTCCCGGTTCCAACGGACATTTTTGCGGATTTTTTGAGCTCTGGGCTATTTTCTACATTTTATGTAAGATATGAATCTTTTTATTGAATTATATTATTTTTATAACCAAAATTTGTCTTCTCTTATTTTTAGTTAAAGATGGCGATCTTTATATTGAATGATATGGTTTTTTTGCCTAATTTTGTCATCTCTTATATTTCAGTTCAAGATGGCATTCTCTCGGTCCCAATGGACATTTTTGCGGATTTTTCTGAGCTCCGTGCTATCTTTCACATTTTCTGGAAGATATGGATCGTTTTTAAATGATATGATTTGTTGGCTAAATTTTGTCTTCTCTTATTTTCCAGTTGAAGTTGGTGATCTCCATGTTCCAACGGACATTTTTGCGGATATTTCTGAGCTCCGTGTTATTTTCCACATTTTCTAGAATATATGGATTGTTTTATTAAATGATATCAGAGAAGACAAAATTAGGCCAAAAAAACGTCCGTTGGAACCGGTAAATCGCCATCTTCAACTGAAATATAAAAGACGACAAAATTCAGAACTGGGAAATCGCTATCTTTATCTATATAAATGTCCTTGTAACCAGGATATCACCATCTTCAACTCAAAAGATTTTTATATATCATTTTCTGAGCTTGGTGCTATTTTCTACATTTTATGAAAGATACGAACCTTTTTATTAATTGATATGATTTTTCTAGCCTAAATTTGTCTTCTCTTATTTTTGTAGATTTTTTGAGCTCTATGATATTTTCTACATTTTCTGTAAGATATGAATATTTTTATTAAATGATATGATTTTTATAGCATAATTTTGTCATCTCTTATTATTTCAATTAAAGAAGGCGATTTCCCGGTTCCAAAGAACATTTTTTTTGAATTTTTCTGAGCTCGGTGATATTTTCAATATTTTCTGAAAGATATGAATCTCATTAAATGATATGATTTTTGGCATAATTTTGTCATCTCTTCTTTTTCAGTTGAAGATGAAGATCTCCGGTTCCAAAGGACTTTTTTGCGGATTTTCTATATTTTTTGGAAGATATGGATCTTTTTATTAAATGATAGAATTTTTGGCCAAATTTTGTCCTCCTTATTTTTCAGTTTAAGATCGTGAGATCTCGGTTCTAACAGACTTTTTTGGGGATTTTTCCGAGCTACGAGCTATTTTCTACATTTTCTGTAAGATTTGGATCTTTACATTAAATGATATGATTTTATAGCTAATTTTGTCTACTCTTATTTTTAGTTGAAGATGGCGATATCCCGATTCCAACGGATATTTTTGCGGATTTTTATGAGCTTGGTGCTATTTTCTACATTTTCTGAATATATGGATCTATATATTAAATGATATGATTCTTAGGGCTTAATTTTGTCTTCTCTTATTTTCAGTTGAAGATGTGGATCTCTCGGTTCGAATAGACATTTTTTTCGGATTTTTCTTAGCTCGGTGCTATTTTCTACATTTCATGGAAGATATGTGTCTTTTTAGTAAATGTTATCATTTTTATCCCCTAAATTTATCTTCTCTTATTTTTCAATTGAAGATGTCGATCTCCCGGTTCAAACGGACATTTTCTGGAAGAAATTGATATTTTTATTAAATGATATGATTTTTGGCATAATTTTGTTTTCTCTTATTTTTTCTGTTGATGATTGCGATCTCTCTGGTCCAATGGACATTTTTGCAGATTTTTCTGACCTCGGAGCTATTTTCTGCATTTTCAGGAAGATATCGATCCATCTATTCATTGATATGATTTTTTGTCTTAATTTTGTCTTCTCTTATTTTTTTTCGTTGAAGATGGCAATCTCCCAGTTCCAACCGACATTTTTGCGGGTTTTTGAGCTCCGAGCTATTTTTTACATTTTCTATCAGATATGGATCTTTATAAATGGTATGATATTTATAGCTTAATTTTTTCAGCACCTATATTTTAGTTAAGGATGATGATCTCCCGGTTCCAATGGAGATTTTTACGGATTTTTCTGAGCTCGGGGCAATTTTCAACACTTCAAAAGATTTGTATCTTTTTATTAAATGCTATGATTTTTTGGCCTAATTTTGTCTTGTCTTCTTTTCCAGTTGAAGATGACGATCTATTGGTTCCAACGAACTTTTTTATGGATTTTTCCGAGCTCGGTGCTAATTTCTATATTTTCTTTAAGATTTGGATCTCTATATTAAATGAAATGATTTTTAAAGCCTAAATTTTTTCTTCTCTTTTTTTAAGTTGAAGAAGACAATCTCCCAATTTCCATGGACATTTTTTGCGAATTTTTCTGAACTCCAGACTATTTTCTACATTTTGTTGAAGGTATGGATCTTTTTATTAAATGATATGATTTTTTGGCCCAATTTTGTCTTTTCTTATTTTTCAGTCGAATATGGCAATCTCTCTCTTCCATTGGACATTTTTTCAGCTCGGGTCTATTTTCTGCATTTTCTGGAAGAGCCCCAGTTGATTTTCTACATTTTCTAAAAGATAAGGATCTTCTCAGTAAATGATATGATTTTTTTGCCTAATTTTATCATCTCTTATTTTTCAGTTGAAGATGACAATATCCCAGTTCCATCGTTCATTTTTATGTAAATTTTTGAGCTCGGGGCTATTTTCTACATTTTTGAAAGATATGTATATTTTAGTAAAGGATATGAATTTTGGCCTAATTTTGTCTTCTCTTCTTTTTGTGTTAAAGATGGCGATATACTGGTTCTAACGGACTTTTTTGCGAATTTTTTTGAGCTTGGAGCTATTTTCTATATTTTCTGCAAGATATGGAAATTTATATTAAATGATTAGATTTTTACACCCTAATTTTTTCTTCTCTTATTTTTCAGTTGAAAATGGCGATCTAGTTCCAACGGACATTTTCGTGAAAATTTCAGGGCTTGATGTCATTTTCTACATTTTTGCTGTTTTTAAGAGCTCTGTGTTATTTTCTGTATTATATGGAAGATATCGATCGTTTTATTTAATGATTTGATTTTTTGGCCTGATTTTTTCTTCTATTTTTTCGTTAAATTTGGCGATGTCCCAGTGCGAACAGATATTTTTTCCGAGCTCGGATATATTTCTACATTTTCTAGTTGATAAAAATCTTTATATTAAATGATATGATTTGTATTGCCTAAATTTGTCTTCTCTTATTTTAAGTTGACCATTGCGATCTCCCGGTTCCAACGGTAATTTTTTTAGATTTTTCGGAACTCGTTGCTATTTTCTTTATTTTATGGAAGATTTGGATCTGTTTATTAAATGATTTGATTTTTATAGCTTAAGTTTGTCTTCTATTATTTTTAAGTTAAAGATGGCGATCTCCCAGTTCCATCGGACATTTTTCCGGATTTTTCTAAGCTTCGGGCTGTTTTTCTACATTTCCTGAAGATGTGGATCTTTTTATTAAATTATATAATTTTGGCCTAATTTTGTCATCTCTTATTTTTTTTCGTTGAAAATGACAATCTCTCGGTTAAACAGACATTTTTGCGGAATTTTCTGAGCTCCAGGCTATTTTCTTCATTTTTTGTAAGTTATGAATCTTTTAATTAAATGATATGATTTTATAGTGTAATTTGTCTTCTCTTATTTTTCAGTTAAAGATGGCGATCTCCCGGATCCAACGGACATTTCTGCGAATTTTTCTGCGCTTAGTACTATTTTCTATATTTTCTGAAGATATAGATCTTTTTATTAAATGATATGATTTTTGGCCTAATTTTCACTTCAATTATTTTTTTCCGATAAAGATGGAAATTGCATGGTTCCAACGAACATTTTTTCGGATTTTTTGAGCTCCGTACTATTTCTAAATTTTCAGTAAAATTTGCATCTTTATTTTAAATGGTATGATTTTTATAGCCTAATTTTGTCTTCTCTTATTTTTCTGCTGAAGATGGCAATCTCTGGGTTCCAATGGACATTATTGCGATTTTTCTGAGATCGGGAGTATTTTCTATATTTTCTGAAAGGTATGAACCTTTTTATTAAATGATATGATTTTTTGGCCTAATTTTATCTGCTCTTACTTTTCAATTGGAGATGGTGATCTCCAGGTTCCCATTGACATTTTTGAAGATTTTTCTGAGCGCCTGGATATTTTCTAATTTTTTGGAAGGTATGAATCTTGCAGCCACCCTTGAAAGAGTGCGTAATAATTCACTTATCGAGCGCTCTTGCGCCGAAGATGAACAGGGCTAAGCGATCTGTTTTAAAATGAAATGTTTTTTGGCCAACTTTTGTCTTCTCTTATTTTCAGACGACGACGACGATCTACCGGTTCCAACGGACATATTTGCGAATTTTTAAGCCCAGTGCTATTTTCCTCATTTTCTGGAAGATATAAATCGTTTTATTAAATTATAGGATTTTTATATCTTAATTTTGTCTTCTCTTATTTTTAGCTGTAAATTGCGATCTCTCGGTTCCAACGTCAATTTTTTCGGATTTTTTGAGCTCCGGGTTATTTTCGACATTTTATTGAAGATATGCATCTTTTTATTAAATGATATGATTTTTCAAGCCGAATTTTGTCTTTTCTTATTTTCCAGTTAAAGAAGGAAATCGTTATATTAAATGATATGATTTTTTGACCTACATTTGTCTTCTCTTATATTTCAGTTAAAGATGGCATTCTTTTGATCTTAATGGACATTTTGCGGATTTTTCTAAGGTTCAGGGTATTTTCCACTTTTTGGCTTAATTTTGTCTTCTTTCATTTTTTTCCAGTTTAAGTTGGCGATCTCCTGGTTACAACGGACATTTTTGCGGATTTTTCTAAGCTCATGGATATGTTCTACATATTCTGGAAGATATGTCTCGTTTTATTAAATGATATGCTTTTTTGACGTAATTTTGTTATATCTTATTTTTTAACATCCCTCTTTTATAATATAGATACCTCTTATCCAATTTCTCTTGTCCAATTTCTCTTATCCAATTTCTCTTGATAACATCCCTCTTTTATAATATAGATATGCTTTTTTGACGTAATTTTGTTATATCTTATTTTTTAGTTAAAGATGGCGAGCTCCAAGTTCCAACGGACATTTTTGCGGATTTTTCTGAGCTTGGGGGCTACTTTCTACATTTTCTGAAAGATATGGATGTTTTATTAAATAATATGATTTTTATAATCTATGTTTCTCTTCTCTTATTTTTCAATTGAAGATGGCGATCTCCTGGTTCCATCGGATATTTTTGCAGATTTTTCTGAGCTCGTGGCTATTTTCTAAATTCTCTGGAAGATATGGATGTTTTATTAATTGATAGGAGTTTTTGCCTAATTTTGTATTCTCTTATTTTTTTTAGTTGAAGATGGCGATGTCCCGGTTCCAATGGACATTTTTAAGTATTGTTCCGGAGCTCGAGACTATTTTCTGCATTTTTTAGAAGATATGGATCTTTTGTATTGAATAGATTATTTTCAAAGCCTAATTTTGTTTTCTCTTATTTTAAGTTGAAGATGGCAACCTCCCGGTTCCAACAAACATTTTTGCAGATATTTTTGAGATCGATTGTATTTTAACATTTTCTATATGATATGGATCTTTTTCTTAAATGATACGATTTTTATAACCTAATTTTGTCTACTCTTATTTTTTAGTTGAAGATAGCAATCTCCCGGTACCAATAGACATTTTTGCGGATTTTTCTGAGCTCGGGCCTATTTCTACATTTTCTCGAAGATATGTATTTTTTTATTGTATAATATGATTTTTTGGCTTAATTTTGTCTAGTGTTATTTTTAAGTTGAATATGATGATCTTTCGGTTCCAACAGACATTTTTGCGGATTTTTCTGAGTTTGGTGCTATTTTCTACATTTTCTAGAAGATATGTAATTCTTTATTAAATAATATGATTTTTAAGGCTAATTTTGTCTGCTCTTATATTCCAGTTGAAGATGGCGATCACCTGGTTCCAACAGACATTTTTAAAGATTTTTCAGAGCCCAGAGCTATTTCTGTATTTTCTGTAAGATATGGATCGTCTGGTATGATTTTTTGGCCTAATTTTGTCTTCTCTTATTTTTTTTCGCTGAAGATGGCAATCTCCTGATTCCAACAGACATTTTTGCGGATTTTTGAGCTTTGTGCTATTTCCAACATTTTCTGTAAATTTTGAATCTTTTTATTAATGATATGATTTTTATAGCCTAATTTTGTCATCCCTTATTTTTTTCAATTGAAGAAGGCGATCTCCCTATTCCAAAGGACATTTTTGCAAATTTTTCTGACCTCGGGGCTAGTTTCAATATTTTTTGAAAGATATGATTCTCTTTATTAAATGATATGATTTTTTGGCCTAATTTATCTTCTCTTCTTTTTCACTTGAAGTTGACGATCTCTGTTTTCCTTTTTTGCATATTTTTCTGGGCTCGGGCTTTTTTCTATATTTTCTGGAAGATATGGATCTTTTTATTTAATGATAGAAATTTTGGCCTAATTTTGTCTTCTTTTATTTTTCA
>CM061137.1:68028618-68158990 GCA_030789695.1 Scilla litardierei | reverse complement strand
TTGAAGATATGATATTTTTATTAAATGGTATGATTTTTTGACTTAATTTTGTCTTCTCTTAATTTTCAGTTCAAGATGGCGATCTCCTGATTCCAACGGACATTTTTGCGTATTTTTCTGAGCTCGAGGCTTTTTTTCTACATTTTCTAGAAGATATGGATATTTTAATAAATGTTATTAGTTTTGGCCCAATTTTGTGTTCTTTAATTTTTCAGATGAAGGTGGTGAACTCCCAGTTCCAACGGACATTTTTGTTGATTTTTTTGAGCGAGTGGTTAGTTTCTAATTTTAATGATAGATGTGGATCATTTAATTAAATGACATGATTTTTATAGCAATAATTTGTCTTCTCTTATTTTTAGGTTGAAGATAGCGATCTCCGGATTCCAACGGACATTTTTGCGCACTTTTTTGAGTTCGGGCTATTTTTTACAATTTATTCACGTAGATTTTTCTGAGCTCGGTGCTATTTCTATATTTTCTGAAAGATATGTATCTTTTTATTAAATGATATGATTTTATGGCCTAATTTTGTCTTCTCTTTTTTTAAGTTGAAGATGGCGATCTCCAGTTTCCAACTGACATTTTTGAGGATTTTTCAGAGCTCGGGGCTTTTTTTTACATTTTTTTGGAAAATATCGATCTTTATATTAAATGATATAATTTTATGGCCTAATTTTTTCTTCTCTTATTTTTTTAGTTGAAAAGGGCGACCTCCCAGTTCCAACGGATATTTTTGCTGATTTTTCAGATTTTGGGGCTGTTTTTTGTATTTTCTGGAAGATATCGATCTTTATATCAAAGGATTTGATTTTATGGCCTAATTTTGTCTTCTTTTATTTTTCAGTTGAAGATAGCGATATCCTTATTCCAACGGACATTTGTGCGGATTTTTTTGAGCTCCGGTCTATTTTGTACATTTTCTGTATGATGTGAATATTTTTATTAAATGATATGATTTTTATAAGCTAATTTTATCTTCTCTTATTTTTAAGTAGAGAATGGCGATTTCCCTGTTCCAATGGACATTTTTGCGGATTTTCTGAGCTCGGGGCAATTTTTCTAAATTTCCCTGTTCAAATGATATAATTTTTGGCCTAATTTTGTCTTCTTTTATTTTTAAATTGAAGATGGCGTTCTCCTGGTTCCAACGGATATTTTTGCGGATTTTTATTTGCTCGTAGCTATTTTCTGTATTTTCTTGAAAATATTAATGATATGATTTTTATGGCCTAATTTTTATCTTCTCTTATTTTCAGTTGAAGATGGCAATCTCACGGTTCTAACGGACAATTTTTTTAATTTTTTGGAGCTTAGGCCTATTTTCGACATTTTGTAGAAGATATGGATCTTTTTATTAAATGATATGATTTTTATTGCCTAAGTTGGTCTTCTCTTATTTTCAGTTGTGGTGATCTTCCGGCTCCAACATACATTCTTGCCGATTTTTCTGAGTTAGGGGCTTTTTTCTGTATTTTCTGGAAGATATGGATCTTTTTATTAAAAGATATGATATTTGGCCTAATTTTGTCCCTTAATTTTTCAGTTGAAGATGGCGATCTATCACTTCCACCGGACATTTTTAGGATTTTTCTGAGTACGGGGCTATTTTCTGCATTTTTTGGAAGATATGAATCGTTTTATTAAATTATATGATTTTTGGCTTAATTTTGTTTTCTCTTAATTTTTTTGTTGAAGATGCCATCTCTCAGTTCCAAGGACATTTTTACGGATTTTTTTGAGCTCTGGGCTATTTTCTTCATTTTCTTTAAGATGTGGATATTTATATTAATTGTTGTGAATTTTTTAGCATAATTTAATCATTTCTTATTATTCAGTTGAAGATGGCGATCTCCCGGTTCCAACGGACATTTTTGAAACATTTTCTGAGCTAGAAAATATTTTCTCCATTTTCTAAAAGTTATGGATCTTTTTATTAAATGATATTATTTTTAGGTGTAATTTTGTCTTCTCTTCTTTTTCACTCAAAGATGGAGATCTTCCGGTTCTAACGAAATTTTTTTTGTGAACTTTTCTGATCTCAAATCTATTTCCTATATTTTTGTAAGACATGTATCTTTATATTAAATGATATGAGTTTTATTGTCTGATTTTGGCTTCTATTCTTTTTCAGCTGAAAATGACGATCTCTCAGTTCCAACGAATTTTTTTGCGGGTTTTTCTCAGGTCGGGGCTATTTTCTATATTTTCTGGAGTATATGTATATTTTTATTAAATGATAGGTTTTTTGATCGAATTTTGTCTTCTCTTATTTTTTTAGTTAAAAATGGCGATTTTTCGGTTCCAAAGGACATTTTTGCAAATTTTTCTGAGCTCAGGACTATTTTCAATATTTACCAAAAGATATGAATCTCTTTATTAAGTGATATCATTTTTTGGCCTAATTTTGTCTTCTCTTATTTTTCAGTTGAAGATTTCGGTCTCCTGGTACCAACAAATAATTTTTTGCAGATTTTTTTGAGCTCGGGAATATTTTTTGCATTTTCAGGAATATATGAATCTTTTTATAAAATTATATGATTTTGGACTAATTTTGCATGTTCTTATTTTTAAGTTGAAGGTGGCGATCTCCCGGTTCCAACCGAAATTTTTTCGGATTTTTTTTTAGATTGGGGTTATTTTTCACATTTTCTGGTAGATATGGGTCTTCATATTAAATGATATGTTTTATGGCCTAATTTTGTCCTATCTTATTTTTTGCAGACATTTTTGAGCTTCGGGCTATTTTCCACATTTTCTGGAAGATATGGAATGTTTTATTAAATGGTATGTTTTTGAGCTTGGTGTTATTTTTCACATTTTCTTGTTTTTTTCGTTGATGATAGCGATCTTCCGGTTCCAACGGATATTTTTGCATATTTTTCTGAGCTCTGGGCAATTTTCTGTATTATCTGTAAGATATTAAACTTCTTATTAAGGGATATGCTTTTTTGGCCTAATTTTTTCTTCTCTTTTTTCGTTAAATTTATCGATCTCCTGGTTCTGTCGAATATTTTTGCGGATTTGTTCTGAGCTCCAGGATATTTTCTACATTATATGGAAAATAAGAATCTTTATATTAAATGATATGATTTTTATCGCCAAAATTTTCTTCTCTTATTTTTCAGTTGAACTTAGCAGACTCCCAGTTCCAACGGACATTTTTGCGAATTGTCTGAGCTCGGTGATATTTTCTTTTTTTATGGAAAATATGAATTATTTTAATAAATGATATGATTTTTGTAGCTTAAGTTTGTCTTCTATTATTTTTAAGTTGAAGATGGTGATCTCCCGGTTCCAACGGACATTTTTGCAGAATTCTCTAAGCTCCAGGCTATTTTCTACATTTTATGGAAGTTATGGATCTTTTTATTAAATGATATGATTTTTATAACCTAAGTTCTTCTTCTCTTATTTTCCAGTTGAAGTTGGCGATCTCCCGATTCCAACAGAAATTTTTACGGATATTTCTGAGCTTCTGGCTATTTTCCATATTTTCTGGAAGATATGGAATGTTTTATTAAATGATATCAGGGAAGACAAAATTAGGCCAAAAATGTCCGTTGGAATCGGGAAATCGCTATCTTCAATTGAAATATAAGAGAAGACAAAATTTGGAACCGGGAAATCATCATCTTCATCTATAAAAATGTCCACTGTAACTGAGATATCGCCATCTTCAACTGAAAGTATTTTTTGTATATCATTTGCTGAGCGTGTTGCTATTTTCCACATTTTATGAAAGATATGAATCTTTTTATTTTTTGATATGATTTTTCTAGCCTAAATTTGTCTTCTCTTATTTTTTAGTTGAAGATGACGATCTTTTTATTAAATGATATAATATTTTGGCATAATGTTGTCTTCTCTTATATTCCAATTGATGATGGCGATTGCCCGATTCCAAAGGACATTTTGGTAGATTTTTCTGAGCTCGGGGCAAATAAGAATCGTTTTATTACATTATTTGATTTTTGCTACGTAATTTTATTTTCTCTTATTTTTTTGTTGATGATGGCGATATCCCGGTTCCAACGGAAATTTTTGCTGATATTTCTGAGCTCAGGACTAATTTCTACACTTTATGTACTATTTGAATCTTTTATTAAATGATATGTTTTCTACCTTAATTTTGTCTTCTCTTATTTTTCAGTTGAAGATGGCGTTCTCCTGGTTCCAACGGACATTTTTGCGAATTTTTATTTGCTCGTAGCTATTTTCTGTATTTTCTTGAAAATATTAATGATATGATTTACATGGCCTAATTTTTATCTTCTCATTTTTTCGGTTGAAGATGGCGATCTCCCGGTTCTAACGGACAATTTTTTTGATTTTTCGGAGCTCAGGCCTATTTTTGACATTTCGTGGAAGATATGGATCTTTTTATTAAATGATATGATTTTAATTGCCTAACGGAAATTTTTGCTAAGTTTGTCTTCTCTTATTTTTCAGTTGTGGTGATCTTTCGGTTCCAACATACATTCTTGCGGATTTTTCTGAGTTAGGGGCTTTTTTCTGTATTTTCTAGAAGATAAGGATCTTTTTATTAAAAGATATGATATTTTGCCTAATTTTGTCCTTCAATTTTTCAGTTGAAGATGGCGATCTATCACCTCCACCGGACATTTTTTCGGATTTTTCTGAGTACGGTGCTATTTTCTACATTTTCTGGAAGATATGAATCGTTTAATTAAATTATATGATTTTTGGCTTAATTTTGTCTTCTCTTAATTTTTTTGTTTATGATGCCGATCTCCCCGTTCCAAGGAAATTTTTACGGATTTTTTTGAGCTCCGGCTATTTTCTTCATTTTCTTTAAGATGTGGATATTTATATTAAATATGTTGTGAACTTTTAGCATAATTTAATAATTTCTTATTTTTTAGTTGAAGATGGCGATCTCCCGGTTCCAACGGACATTTTTGAAAAATTTTCTGAGCTCGAAAATATTTTCTCCATTTTCTAAAAGTTGTTGATCTTTTTATTAAATGATATTATTTTTTGGTTTAATTTTGTCTTCTCTTCTTTTTCACTCAAAGATGGAGATCTTCCGGTTCTAACGTAATTTTTTGCGGACTTTTCTCGTCTCGAAGCTATTTTCTATATTTTGTAAGACATGTATCTTTATATCATATGATATGAGTTTTATTGTCTGATTTTGGCTTCTATTCCTTTTCAGCTGAAAATGATGATCTCCCGGTTACAACGAATTTTTTGCGGGTTTTTCTCAGGTCGGGGCTATTTTCTATATTTTCTGGAGGATATGTATATTTTTATTAAATGATAGGATTTTTGATCTAATTTTTGTCTTCTCTTATTTTTTTAGTTAAAGATGACGAATTCCCGGTTCCAAAGGACTTTTTTGCAAATTTTTCTCAGCTCAGGACTATTTTCAATATTTACCGAAAGATATGAATCTCTTTATTAAGTGATATGATTTTTTGGCCTAATTTTATCTTCTCTTATTTTTCAAGTGAAGTCTCCCGGTACCAACAAATAATTTTTGCGGATTTTTCTGTGCACGGGAATATTTTCTGCATTTTAAGTAATATATGAATCTTTTTATAAAATTATATGATTTTGGACTAATTTTGCCTTTTCTTATTTTTAAGTTGAAGGTGGCGATCTCCTGGTTCCAACCGAAATTTTTCGGATTTTTTTGAGATTGGTGTTATTTTTCACATTTTTTGGTAGATATGGATCTCTATATTAAATGATATGTTTTATGGCCTAATTTTGTCATATCTTATTTTTTGCAGATATTTTTGAGCGCCGAGCTATTTTCCACATTTTCTGGAAGATATGGAATGTTTTATTAAATGATATGTTTTTGAGCTTGGTGTTATTTTTCACATTTTCTAATTTTTTTTCGTTGATGATGGCGATCTCCCAGTTCCAACAGATATTTTTGCGTAGTTTTCTGAGCTCTGGGCAATTTTCTGTATTATCTGTAAGATATCGATCATCTTATTAAGTGATATACTTTTTTGACCTAATTTTTTCTTCTCTTTTTTCGTTAAATTTAGCGATCTCCCGGTTCTGTTGAATATTTTTGCCGATTTTTCTGAGCTCCGGGATATTTTCTACATTATATGGAAAATAAAAATCTTTAAATTAAATGATATGATTTTTATCGCCAAAATTTTCTTCTCTTATTTTTCAGTTGAACTTAGCGGACTCCCTGTCCAACGGACATTTTTGCGAATTTTCTGAGCTCGGTGATATTTTATTTTTGTGGAAAATATGAATTATTTTAATAAATGATATGATTTTTGTAGCTTAAGTTTGTCTTCTATTATTTTTAAGTTGAAGACGGAGATGGAGATCTCCCAGTTACAACGGACATTTTTGCAAAATTTTCTAAGCTCCAGGCTATTTTCTACATTTTATGGAAGATATGGATTTTATTATCTGATTTTGGCTTCTATTCTTTTTCAGCTGAAAATAACGATCTCCCGGTTCCAACGAAATTTTTTGCGGGTTTTTCTCAGGTCGGGGCTATTTTCTATATTTTCTGGAGTATATGTATATTTAATTAAATGATAGGATTTTTGATCTAATTTTGTCTTCTCTTATTTTTTTTAGTTAAGATGGCGATTTTCCCAGTTCCAAATGACATTTTTGCAAATTTTTCTGAGCTCAGGACTATTTTCAATATTTACCGAAAGAGATGAATCTTTTTATTAAGTGATATGATTTTTTTGGCCTAATTTTGTCTTCTCTTATTTTTCAGTTGAAGATTTCGGTCTCCTGGTACCATCAAATAATTTTTGCAGATTTTTCTGAGCTCGGGAATATTTTCTGCATTTTCAGGAATATATGAATCTTTTTATAAAATTATATGATTTTGGACTAATTTTGCATTTTGCTTATTTTTAAGTTGAAGGTGGCGATCTCCCTGTTCCAACCGAAATTTTTTGTATTTTTTTGAGAATGGTGTTATTTTACACATTTTCTGGTAGATATGGATCTTTATATTAAATGATATGTTTTATGGCCTAATTTTGTCCTATCTTATTTTTTGCGGATATTTTTTAGCTCCGGGCTATTTTCGACATTTTCTGGAAGATATGGAATGTCTTATTAAATGATCTGTTTTTGAGCTTGGTGTTTTTTTTCACATTTTCTAATTTTTTTCGTTGATGATGGCAATCTCCCGGTTCCAACGGATATTTTTGCGTATTTATCTGAGCTCTGGGATTTTTTGTATTATCTGTAAGATATCGATCATCTTATTAAGTGATATGCTTTTTTGGCCTAATTTTTTATTCTCTTTTTTCGTTAAATTTATCGATCTCCCCGGTTCTGTCAAATATTTTTGCGGATTTTTCTGAGCTCCGGGATATGTTCTACATTATATGGAAAATAAGAATCTTTATATTAAATGATATGATTTTTATCGCCAAAATTTTCTTCTCTTATTTTTCAGTTGAACTTAGCGGATTCCCAGTTCCAACGGACATTTTTGCGAATTTTTTGAGCTCGGTGATATTTTCTTTTTTAATGAAAATATGAATTATTTTAATAAATGATATGATATTTGTTGCTTAAGTTTGTCTTCTATTATTTTTAAATTGAAGATGGTGTTTTCCCCGGTTCCAACGGACATTTTTGCGGAATTTTCTAAGCTCCAGGCTATTTTCTACATTTTATGGAAGATATGCATCTTTTTATTAAATGATATGATTTTTATAACCTAAGTTCTTCTTCTCTTATTTTCCAGTTGAAGTTGGCGATCTCCCGGTTCCAACAGAAATATTTGCGGATATTTCTGAGCTTCGGGCTATTTTCCACATTTTCTGGAAGATATGGAATGTTTTATTAAATGATATCAGAGAAGACAAAATTCGGCCAAAAATGTCCGTTGGAACCGACAAATCGCCATCTTCAATTGAAATATAAGAGAAGACAAAATTTGGAACTGGCAAATCAACATCTTCATCTATAAAAATGTCCATTGTAATTGGGATATCGCCATCTTCAACTGAAAGTATTTTTATATATTATTTTCTGATCTTGGTGCTATTTTCCACATTTTATGAAAGATATGGATCTTTTTATTTATTGATATGATTTTTCTAGCCTAAATTTGTCATCTCTTCTTTTCCAGTTGAAGACGTCGATCTTTTTATTAAATGATATGATATTTTGGCCTAATGTTGTCTTCTCTCTTATTCTAATTGATGATGGCGATTGCCCGATTCCAAAGGACATTTGGCAGATTTTTTTGAACTATGGGCTATTTTCTACATTTTCTGGAAGATAACAATCGTTTTATTACATTATTTGATTTTTGTTACCTGATTTTATTTTCTCTTATTTTTCTGTTGATGATGGCGATATCCCGGTTCCAACGGAAATTTTTGCCGACATTTTTGAGCTCAGGACTATTTTCTACATTTTATGTACAATTTGAATCTTTTTATTAAATGATATGTTTTCTACCCTAATTTTGTCTTCTCTTATTTTTCAGTTGAAGATGGCGTTCTCCTGGTTCCAACGGACATTTTTGCGGATTTTTATTTGCTCGTAGCTATTTTCTGTATTTTCTTGAAAATATTAATGATATGATATTTATGGCCTAATTTTTATCTTCTCATATTTTCGGTTGAAGATGGCGATCTCCCGGTTCTAACTGACAATTTTTTTGATTTTTCGGAGCTCAGGCCTATTTTCGACATTTTGTGGAAGATATGGATCTTTTTATTAAATGATATGATTTTTATTGCCTAAGTTTGTCTTCTCTTATTTTTCGGTTGTGGTGATCTTCCGGTTCCAACATACATTCTTGCAGATTTTTCTTGAGTTAGGGGCTTTTTTCTGTATTTTCTGGAAGATATGGATCTATTTATTAAAAGATATGATATTTGGCCAAATTTTGTCCTTTAATTTTTCAGTTGAAGATGGCGATCTATCACTTCCACCGACATTTTTTCGGATTTTTCTGAGTACGGGGCTATTTTCTGCATTTTCTGGAAGATATGAATCGTTTTATTAAATTATTTGATTTTTGGCTTAATTTTGTCTTCTCTTAATTTTTTTGTTGAAGATGCCGATATCCCAATTCCAAGAACATTTTTACGGAATTTTTTGAGCTCCGGGCTATTTTCTTCATTTGCTTTAAGATGTGAATATTTATATTAAATGTTGTGAACCTTTTAGCATAATTTAATCGTTTCTTATTTTTCAGTTGAAGATGGCGATCCCCGGTTCCAACGGACATTTTTGAAAAATTTTCTGAGCTCGAAAATATTTTCTCCATTTTCTAAAAGTTATAAATCTTTTTATTAAATGATATTATTTTTTGGTTTAATTTTGTCTTCTCTTCTTTTTCACTCAAAGATGGAGATCTTCCGGTTCTAACGTAATTTTTTGCGGACTTTTCTGATCTCGAAGATATTTTCTATATTTTTGTAAGACATGTATCTTTATATTAAATGATATGAGTTTTATTGTCTGATTTTGGCTTCTATTCTTTTTCAGCTGAAAATGACGATCTCCCGGTTCCAACGAATTTTTTTGCGGGTTTTCTCAGGTCGGGGCTATTTTCTATATTTTCTGGAGGATATGTATATTTTTATTAAATGATAGGATTTTTGATCTAATTTTGTCTTCTCTTATTTTTTTAGTTAAAGATGGCGATTTCTCGGTTCCAAAGGACATTGTTGCAAATTTTTCTGAGCTCAGGACTATTTTCAATATTTACCGAAAGATATGAATCTCTTTTTAAATGATATGATTTTTTGGCCTAATTTTGTCTTCTCTTATTTTTCAGTTGAAGATTTCGATCTCCCGATACCAACAAATAATTTTTGCGGATTTTTCTGAGCTCGGGAATATTTTCTGCATTTTCAGGAATATATGAATCTTTTTATAAAATTATATGGTTTAGGACTAATTTTGCATTTTCTTATTTTTAAGTTGAAGGCGGCGATCTCCCGGTTCCAAACGAAATTTTTTCGGATTTTTTTGAGATTGGTGTTATTTTTCACATTTTCTGGTAGATATGGATCATTATATTAAATGATATGTTTTATGGCCTAATTTTGTCCTATCTTATTTTTTTGCGGATATTTTTGAGCTCTGGGCTATTTTCCACATTTTCTGGAAGATATGGAATGTTTTATTAAATGATATGTTTTTGAGCTTGGTGTTATTTTTCACTTTTTCTAATTTATTTCGTTGATGATGGCGATCTCCCGGTTCCAACGGATATTTTTGCGTATTTTTCTGAGCTCTGGGCAATTTTCTGTATTATCTGTAAGATATCGATCATCTTATTAAGTGATATGCTCTTCTGGCCTAATTTTTTCCTTCTCTTTTTTCATTAAATTTAGCGATCTCCCGGTTCTGTCGAATATTTTTGTAGATTTTTCTGAACTCCGGGATATTTTCAACATTATATGGAAAATAAGAATCTTAATATTAAATGATATGATTTTTATCGCCAAAATTTTCTTCTATTATTTTTCAGTTGAACTTAGCGGACTCCCAGTTCCAACGGACATTTTTGTGAATTTCTTGCTCGGTGATATTTTCTTTTTTATGGAAAATATGAATTATTTTAATAAATGATATGATTTTTGTAGCTTAAGTTTGTCTTCTATTATTTTTAAGTTGAAGATGGAGATCTCCCAGTTCCAACGGACATTTTTGCAAAATTTTCTAAGCTCCAGGCTATTTTCTACATTTTATGGAAGATATGGATCTTTTTATTAAATGATATGATTTTTATAACCTAAGTTCTTCTTCTCTTATTTTCCAGTTGAAGCTGGCGATCTCCCGGTTCCAACAGAAATTTTTGTGGATATTTCTGAGCTTCGGACTATTTTCCACATTTTCTGGAAGATATGTAATGTTTTATTAAATGATATCAGAGAAGACAAATTAGGCCAAAAATGGCCGTTGGAACCGGGAAAACGCCATCTTCAATTGAAATATAAGGAAGACAAAATTTGGAACTGGGAAATCAACATATTCATCTATAAAAATGTCCATTGTAACCGGGATATCGCCATCTTCAACTGAAAGTATTTTTATATATCATTTTCTGAGCTTGGTGCTATTTTCCACATTTTATGAAAGCTATGGATCTTTTTATTTATTGATATGAATTTTCTAGCCTAAATTTGTCTTCTCTTATTTTCCAGTTGAAGATGTCGATTTTTTTATTAAATGATATTATATTTTGGCCTAATGATATCTTCTCTTATATTCCAATTGATGATGGCGATTGCCCGATTCCAAAGGACATTTTGGCAGATTTTTCTGAGTCGGGGCTATGTTCTTCATTTTCTGGAAGATAAGAATCGTTTTATTACGTTATTTGATTTTTGTTACCAAATTTTATTTTCTCTTATTTTTCTGTTGATAATGGCGATATCCCGATTCCAACGGAAATTTTTGCCGATATTTCTGAGCTCAGGACTATTTTCTATATTTTATGTACAATTTGAATCTTTTTATTAAAGATATGTTTTCTACCCTATTTTGTCTTTTCTTATTTTTCAGTTGAAGATGGCGTTCTCCTGGTTCCAACGGACATTTTTGCGGATTTTTATTTGCTCGTATCTATTTTCTGTATTTTCTTGAAAATATTAATGATATGATTTTTATGGCCTAATTTTTATCTTCTCTTATTTTCTGTTGAAGATGGCGATCTCCCGGTTCTAACGGAAATTTTTTTTATTTTTCGGAGCTCAGGCCTATTTTCGACATTTTGTGGAAGATATGGATCTGTTTATTAAATGATATGATTTTTATTGCCTAAGTTTGTCTTCTCTTATTTTTCAGTTGTGGTGATCTTCCGGTTCCAATATACATTCTTCAACATACATTCTTGTGGATTTTTCTGAGTTAGGGGCTTTTTTATGTATTTTCTGGAAGATATGGATCTTTTTATTAAAAGATATGATATTTGGCCTAATTTTGTTCTTTAATGTTTCAGTTGAAGATGGCGATCTATTACTTCCACTGGACATTTTTTCGGATTTTTCTGAGTACAGAGCTATTTTCTGCATTTTTCTCGAAGATATGAGTCGTTTTATTAAATTAGATGATTTTTGGCTTACTTTTCTCTTAATTTTTTTGTTGAAGATGCCGATCTCCCCGTTCCAAGGACATTTTTACAGATTTTTTTGAGCTCCGGGTGATTTTCTTCATTTTCTTTAAGATGTGGATATTTATATTAAATGTTGTGAACTTTTTAGCATAAATTAATCATTTCTTATTTTTCAGTTGAAGATGGCGATCTTCCGGTTCCAACGGACATTTTTGAAAAAAAAAATTGAGCTCGAAAATATTTTCTCCATTTTGTAAAAGTTATGGATCTTTTTATTAAATGATATTATTTTTTTAGTTTAATTTTGTCTTCTCTTCTTTTTCACTCAAAGATGGAGATCTTCCAATTCTAACGTAATTTTTTGTGGACTTTTATGATCTCGAAGCTATTTTCTATTTTTTTGTAAGACATGTATCTTTATATTAAATGATATGAGTTTTATTGTCTGATTTTGGCATCTATTCATTTTCAGCTGAAAATGACGATCTCCCGGTTCCAACGAATTTTTTTGCGGGTTTTTTTTCAACTCGGGGCTATTTTCTATATTTTCTGGAGGATATGTAAAATTTTATTAAAAAATAGGATTTTTGATCTAATTTTGTCTTCTCTTATTTTTTAGTTAAAGATGGCGTTTTCCCAGTTCCAAAGGACATTTTTGCAAATTTTTCTGAGCTTGGGCCTATTTTCAATATTTACCGAAAAATATGAATCTCTTTATTAAATGATATGATTTTTTGGCCTAATTTTGTCTTCTCTTATTCGATCTCCTGGTACCAACAAATAATTTTTGCGGATTTTTCTGAGCTCGGGAATATTTTCTGCATTTTCAGGAATATATGAATCTTTTTATAAAATTATATGATTTTGGACTAATTTTGCCTTTTCTTATTTTTAAGTTGAAGGTGGCGATCTCCCGGTTCTAACAGAAATTTTTTCGGATTTTTTTGAGATTTGTGTTATTTTTCACATTTTCTGGTAGATATGGATCTTTATATTAAATGATATGTTTTATGGCCTAATTTTGTCCTATCTTATTTTTGCGGATATTTTTGAGCTCCAGGCTATTTTTCACATTTTCTGGAAGATATGGAATGTTTTATTAAATGATATGTTTTTGAGCTTGGTGTTATTTTTCACACTTTCTAATTTTTTTCGTTTATGATGGCGATCTCCCGGTTCCAACGGATATTTTTGCGTATTTTTCTGATCTCTGGGCAATTTTCTGTATTATCTGTAAGATATCGATCATCTTATTAAGTGATATGCTTTTTTGGCCTAATTGTTTTTCTATTTTTTCATTAAATTTAGCGATCTCCCGGTTCTGTCGAATATTTTTGCTGATTTTTCTGAGCTCCGGGATATTTTCTACATTATATGGAAAATAAGAATCTTTAAATTAAATGATATGATTTTTATCGCCAAAATTTTCTTCTCTTATTTTTCTGTTGAACTTAGCGGACTCCCAGTTCAAACGGACATTTTTGCGAATTTTCTGAGCTCGGTGATATTTTCTTTTTACGGAAAATATGTATTATTTTAATAAATGATATGATTTTTGTAGCTTAAGTTTGTCTTCTATTATTTTTAAGTTAAAGATAGAGATCTCCCGGTTCCAACGGACATTTTTATGGAATTTTCTAAGCTCTAGGCTATTTTCTACATTTTATGGAAGATATGGATCTTTTTATTAAATGATATGATTTTTATAACCTAAGTTCTTCTTCTCTTATTTTCCAGTTGAAGCTGGCGATCTCCTGGTTCCAACAGAAAGTTTTGCGGCTATTTCTGAGCTTCGGGCTATTTTCCACATTTTCTGGAAGATATGGAATGTTTTATTAAATGATATCAGAGAAGACAAAATTAGGCCAAAAATGTCCGTTGGAACCGGGAAATCGCCATCTTCAATTGAAATATAAGAGATGACAAAATTTGGAGCTGGGAAATCGACATCTTCATCTATAAAAATGTCCATTGTAACCGGGATATCGCCATCTTCAACAGAAAGTATTTTTATATAACATTTTCTGAGCTTAGTGCTATTTTCCACATTTTATGAAAGATATGGATCTTTTTATTTATTGATTTGATTTTTCTAGCCTAAATTTGTCTTCTCTTATTTTCCAGTTGAAGATGTCGATCTTTTTATTAAATGATATGATACTTTGGCCTAATGTTGTCTTCTCTTATATTCCAATTGATGATGGCGATTGCCCGATTCCAAAGGACATTTTGGTAGATTTTTCTGAGCTCGGGGCTATTTTCTACATTTTCTGGAAGATAAGAATCGTTTTGTTACATTATTTGATTTTTTACCTAATTTTATTTTCTCTTATTTTTCTGTTGATGATGGCGATATCCCGGTTCCAACGGAAATTTTTGCCGATATTTCTGAGCTAAGGACTATTTTCTACATTTTATGTACAATTTGAATCTTTTTATTAAATGATATGTTTTCGACCCTAAATTTCTCTTCTCTTATTTTTCAATTGAAGATGGCGATCTCATGGTTCCAAAAGAAATTTTTGCAGATTTTTCTGACCTCGGATTCTTTTCTACATTTTATTGCAGATATGGATCTTTTTATTAAATGATATGATTTTTATAGCTTACGTTTGTTTTCTCTTATTTTTAACTTGAAGATTGCGGTCTCCTAATTCTAACGAAATTTTTTGCGGATTTTTATGACATAAGGGCTATTTTCTGTATTTTTTGAAAGATATCGATTGTTTTATTAAAGGATACAATTTTTTGTCCTAATTTTGTCTTCCCTTACTTTCTTCGTTGATGATGGAGATTTCCCAGTTCCAATGGATATTTCTGCAGATTTTTTTGAGCTCTGGGCTCTTTCCTGTGTTATCTGCAAGATATCGACCGTTTTATTTAATGATATGATTTTTTGGCCTAATTTTGTCGTCTCTTTTTTGTTAAATTTGGCGATGTCCCAGTTCCGACGGAAGTTTTTGCGGATTTTTCTTAGCTCGGAGCTATTTTCTTTATTTTTTGCAAAATATGAATCTCTTTATTAAATGATATTCCTTTTTGGCTAATGTTGTCTTCTCTTTTTACAGTTGAAGAAGGAGATCTACCGATTCCAACGGACATTTTTGCAGTTTTTGAGCTTGGTTTTATTTTTAACATTTTCTGGAAGATATGGATCTATATATTAAATGATATGATTTTATGGCCGAATTTTGTCCTCTCTTATTTTTCGGTTGAAGATGGCGATCTCGTAGAAACAACAGACATTTTTTTTATTTTTCGGAGCTCAGTGCTATTTTCTACATTTTCTGAAAGATATGAATCTTTTTATTAAATGATATAATTTTTTGGCCTAATTTTGTCTTCTCATCTTTTTCAGTTGAAGATGGCGATCTGCCGGTTCCAACGGACTTTTTGTATGTTTTGTATCATTATTTTAAATGAAATGATTTTATACCCTAATTATTTCTTCTTATATTTTTTCTCATATTTTTCAAGTTGAATATGGCGATCCCCCAGTTCAAACAAAAATTTTTGTGGGCTTTTCAGATCTCCGGTCCATTTTCTAGTTTTTCTGGAAGATATGGATCTTTTTATTAAATAATTAGATTTTTGGCTTAATTTTGTATTCTCATATTTTTCAGTTGAAGATACTGATCTCCCAGTTCCAACGGACTTTTTAGCAGACTTTTCTAAGCTCGAGGCTATTTTCTAAATTTTCTATAAGATATGAATTTTTTAATAAATGATAAGATTTTTTGGCCCAATTTTCTCTTCTCTTATATTTCAGGATAATATGGCAATCTCCCGATTCCAACTAACATTTTTGTAGATTTTTCTAAGCTCTGAGATATTGTCTACATTTTCTGAAAGATATGAATCTTTTTAATAAATGATATGATTTTTCGCCTAATTTTATCTTCTCTTATTTTTAAGTTGAATATAACGATCTCCCGGTATCAATGAACATTTTTGCGTATTTTTCTAAGCTTTGTCTAAATTTTATTGAAGATATGAATCCTTTTATTAAATGATATGATTTGTTGGTACATCGGAAAGTAATAACACCAGGAATCGAACCCAGTTCTTCATCTTCTGTAGTTGTTTCCAGTTCCTACAGTGTCTCCATTATTGAACAAAGGGAGGGCTGATGCTCTTTATGTACTTTCAGTATGAGGTTCCATCAATATCATATCCATTGTGTATATCATCTGATGTATTGTGATACCACTCTGCCACTGGCCGATGATAATGATATGATTTTTATAGTCTACGTTTGTCTTCTCTTATTTTTTTTACGTTGCAGAAGAAATCTCCCAGATCCAATAGACATTTTTGTAGAGTTTTCTGAGCTTGGAAATATTTCTACACTTTTTGGAAGATATGTATCTTCATATTAAATGATATGATTTTTGGCCTAAATTTTTCTTCTCTTTTTTAGTTGAATATGGTGATCTCCTGGTTCTAACAGATATTTTTGCGGATTTTTCTGAGCTAGGGGCTATTTTCTACATTTTTGAAAGATATAGATCTTCATATTAAATGATATTATTTTATGGCCTAATTTTGTCTTCCCCTATATTAAATGATATGATTTTTATAACCAAATTTTGTTTTCTCTTATTTTCCAGTTGAAGGTGGCGATCTTTTGGTTCCAAAGGACATTTTTGTGGATATGTCTAAGCTCGGAGCTATTTTCTGTATTTTCTGAATGATATTGATCGTATGATATTATTTTTTGGCCTAACTTTTTCTTCGCTTATTTTTTCGTTGAAGATGTTGCTCTCCCTATTCAAACAGACCTTTTTTGTGGATTTTTGTGGTGCTATTTTCTACATTTTCTGTAAGATATGAACCTTTTTATTGAATGATATGATTTTTATAGCCTAATTTTGTTATCTCACATTTTTTAAAGTTGAAGAAGGCGATCTCCAAGTTCCAAAGGATATTTTTGCAAATTTTCCAGAGCTCCAGGTTATTTTCAATATTTTCTAAAAGATATGAATCTCTTTACTAAATGATATGATTTTTTGGCTTAATTTCGTCTTCTCTTCTTTTCAGTTGAAGATGCCGATCTTCTGTTCCAAAGGACTTTCTTGCAGATTTTTCTAGGCTCGGGGCAATTTGCTATATTTTTTGGAAGATATGGAACTATTTATTAAATGATAGAATTTTTGGCCTAATTTTGTCTTCTCTTATTTTTCAGGTTAAGATCGTGATCTCCCGGTTCCAACAGACATTTTTGCGGATTTTTCTGAGCTACGGGCTATTTTCTACATTTTCTTAAGATTTGGATCTTTGTATTAAATAATATGATTTGTATAGCTACTTTTTTCTTCTCTTATTTTTTAAGCTGAAGATGGTGATATCTCGATTCCAACGGACATTTTTGCGGATTTTTATGATCTTAGCCCTATTTTCTACATTTTCTGGAAGATATGGATCTATATATTAAATAATATGATTCTAGGGCGTTCTGCGCGTATTTTTTTCGTTGAAGATGCTGATCTCCCTGATCCAACAGACATTTTTTGCGGTTTTTTGAGCTCTGTGCTATTTTCTACATTTTCTGTAAGATATGAACCTTTTTATTAAATGATATAATTTTTATAGCCTAATTTTGTCATCTCATATTTTTTTAAGTTGAAGAAGGCAATCTCCATGTTCCAAAGGATATTTTTGCGAATTTTCCGGAGTTAGGGCTATTTTCAATATTTTCTGAAAGATATGAATCTCTTTATTAAATGATATGATTTTTTGGCCTAATTTTGTCTTCACTTCTTTTTTAGTTGAATATGACGATCTCCTGTTCCAACTGACTATTTTGCGGATTTTTCTGGGCTCGGGGCTATTTTCTTATTTTCTGGAATATATGGAACTATTTATTAAACGATAGAATTTTTGGCCTAAATTAGTCTTCTCTTATTTTTCGTGTTAAGATCACGATCTCCTGGTTCCAACGGACATTTTTGCGGATTTTTCTGAGCAACGGACTATTTTCTACATTTTCATTAAGATTTGGATCTTTATATTAAATAATATAATTTGTATAGCTACTTTTTTCTTCTTTTATTTTTAGCTAAAGATGGTGATATCCCTATTTCAACGTACATTTTTGCGGATTTTTATGAGTTGGTCCTATTTTCTACATTTTCTAGAAGATATGGATCTAAATATTTAATGATATTATTCTTAGGGCATAATTTGTCTTCTCTTAATTTAAGTTGAAGATGGGGATCTCTCGGTTCTAACGTAAATGTTTTTGGATTTTTCAGAGCTCCGTGCTATTTTCTACATTTTATAGAAGATATATTTCTTTTTTAAATGATATCATTTTATGTCCTAAACTTATCTTTTCTTATTTTTTTTCCAGTTGAAGATGTCGATTTCCTGGTTCAAACGGACATTTTTGCGGATTTTACCAAGCTCGTAGCTATTTTTTGTATTTTCTGTAAGAAATGGATCTTTTTATTAAATGATATGATTTTTGGCATAATTTGGTCTTCTCTTATTTTTTCAGTTGAAGATTGGGATCTCTCTGTTCCATCGGAATTTTTTGCGAATTTTTTCAAGCTCGGGCATATTTTCTGCATTTTCAGGAAGATGTCGATTGTTCTATTAAATGATATGATTTTTTTTGCCTAATTTTATCTTCCCTTATTGTTTTCGTTGAAGATGGCGATCTCTCAGATTCAACGGACATTTTTACGGACTTTTCTGAGCTCCAGACTCTTTTCTACATTTTCTCGAAGGTAATGATCTTTTTATTAAATGATATAATTTTTTGGCCTAATTTTGTGTTATCTTATTTTTCACTTGAAGATGGTGATCTCTCCCTCTTCAACTGGACATTTTTCGGAATTTTTTAGCTCAGATTTTATTTTCTGCATTTCTAGAAGAGCTCCGGGTTATTTTCTTCTTTTTCTAAAAGATATGGATCTAGTCATAGAATGATATGATTTTTTGCCTAATTTTGTCTTCTCTTATTTTTCTATTGAAGATAGCGATCTCCTGGTTTCAACCTACATTTTTACGAAATTTTCTGAGCTCGGGGCTATTTTCGACATTTTTTAAAAGATATGTATCTTTTATTAAATGATATGATTTTTTGGTTTAATTTTATTTTTTCTTATTTTTCTGTTGAAGGTGGCGATCTATTGGTTCTAACTGACATTTTTACGAACTTTTATGAGCTTGGGGCTATTTTCTATATTTTCTGTAAGACATGGATATTTAGATTAAATGATATGATTTTTACACCCTAATTTTTTCTTTTCTTATTTTTCAGTTGAAGTTGGCGATCTCCCGATTCCAACGGACATTTTCGCGGACTTTTCAGAGCTCGATGTCATTTTCTGCATTTTCTTGAAAATATGATATTTTTATTAAATGATAAGATTCTTTGGCCTAATTTTGTCTTCTCTTATTTTTCAGTTGAAGATGGTGATTTCTGTTTCCAACTCACATTTTTGCGTATTTTTTTGAGCTCGGGCCTATTTCTCCATTTTCTGAAAGATAAGCATCTTTTTATTAAATGATATGATTTTTGGCTTAATTTTGTTTACTCTTATTTTTCAATTGAATATGGCTATCTTTCAGTTTCAACGGACATTTTTGCGGATTTTTCTGAGTTTACGGTTATTTTCTATATTTTCTAGAAAATATTGATCTTTTTATTAAATGATATGATTTTTCTAACCTAATTTTGGCTTCTCTTTTTTCCACTTGAAGATGGCAGTCTCCAGTTCCAACAGACATTTTATGGATTTTTCTGACCTCGAGGTTATTTTCTGTATTTTCTGAAAGATATCGATGATTTTATTAAATGATATGATTTTGGGCCTAATTTTGTATTCTCTTATTTTTTTTGTTGATGATGGCGATCTCCTGGTTCCAACGGATATTTTTGCGCATTTTTCTGAGCTCTTGGCTATTTCTGTATTATCCGCAAGATATCGATCATCTTATTAAATGATATGATTTTTTGGCCTAATTTTGTCGTTTCTTTTTTCGTTAAATTTGGCGATCTCCTGGTTCCGACAGATATTTTTGCAGAATTTTTTGAGATCTGGGATATTTTCAACATTTTATGGAAAATAAGAATCTTTTGATTTATATTGCCAATTTTTTCTTCTCATATTTTTCAATTGAACTTAGCGATCTCCCTGTTCCAACTGACATTTTTGCGGATTTTCTGAGCTTGGTGCTATTTTCATTATTTTATGGAAAATATGAATCATTTTTATAAATGACATGAATTTTGTAGCTTTAGTTTGTCTTCTATTATTTTTAAGTTGAAGATGGCGATCTCCCAGTTCCATGGACATTTTTTGCGGATCTTTCTGAGCTCCAGGCTATTTTCTACATTTTATGGAAGATGTGGATCTATTTATTAAATGATATGATTTTAATAACCTGAGTTTTTCTTCTCTTATTTTCCAGTTGAAGTTGGCGATCTCCCGGTTCCAACCGAAATTTTTGCAGATTTTTCTGAGCTCCGGGCTATGTTCCACATTTTCTGGATGATATTTTATGTTTTATTAAATGATATCAGAGAAGAAAAAATTAGGCCAAAATGTCTGTTAGAACTAGGAAATCGCCATCTTCAACTGAAATATAAGAGAAGACAAAATTAAGATCCGGAAAATCTTCATCTTCATCTATGAAAAGTCTGTTGTAACCGAAATATCACCATCTTCAACTTTAAAGATTTTTATATATCATTTTCTGAGCTAAATGCTATTTTCCATATTTTATGAAAGATATAGATCTTTTATTAATTGATATAATTTTTCAAGTCTAAATTTTTTCTTCTCTTATTTTCCAGTTGAAGATGTCGATGTTTTTTATTGAATGATATGATATTTTGGCCTAATTTTGTCTTCTCTTATATTCCAGTTGATGATGGCGATCTCCCGGTTCCAGCGGACATTTTTGCAGATTTTTCTGAGCTCGGGGCTGTTTTCTACATTTTTGGGAGATATGGATCTTTTATTACATTATTTGATTTTTGTTGCCTAATTTGTTTTCTCTTATTTTTCAGTTGAAGATGGTGATATCCCGATTCCGACAGACATTTTTGCCGATATTTCTGAGCTTCGAAGTATTTTCTACCTTTTATTAAATGATTTGTTTTTCTAGCCAAATTTTGTCTTCTCTTATTTTTCAATTGAAGATGGCGATCTCCCTGTTCCAACGGAAATTTTTGTGGATTTTTCTGACTTCAAGCTATTTTCTACAATTTCTTGCAGATATGGATCTTTTTATTAAAAGAAATGATTTTTATAGCTTACGTTTGTCTTCTCTTATTTTTTTCATTTGAAGATGGCGGTCTCCCGGTTCCAACGGATTTTTTATAGATATTTCTGACCTCGGTGCTATTTTCTGTATTTTTGGAACATATCGATCGTTTTATTAAATGATATGATTTTTGGCCCAATTTTGTCTTTTCTTATTTTTTTCGTTGATGATGGCGATCTCCCGATTCCAATGGATATTTCTGCAGATATTTCTGAGCTCGGGGCTATTTTCGTATTATCTAGAAGATATTGATCGCTCTATTAAATGATATGATTTTTGGCCTAATTTTGTCTTCTCTCTTTTTTGTTAAATTTGGCTATCTCCCGGTTCCGATGGATATTTTTACGGATTTTTTTGAGCTCGGGGATATTTTCTGAATTTTATGGAAAATACGAATCTTTATACAGAATGTGATTTTTATTGCCAAATTTTGTCTTCTCTTATTTTTAATTTTAACGTAGCGATCTCTTGGTTCTAACGGACATTTTTTTTGGATTTTCTAAGCTCGATACTTTTTTCTTTATTTTATGGAACATATGGATCTGTTTATTAAATGGTATGATTTTTATAGATTAGGTTTTTCTTATATTATTTTTAAGTCGAAAATGGCGATCTTCCAGTTCCAACGAATATTTTTGCGGATTTTTCTGAGCTCATGGCTATTTTCTACTTGTTATGCAAGATATGGATCTTTTGATTAAATGATATGATTTTTATAACCAAAGTTTGTATTCTCTTATTTTTCAGTTGAAGATGGCAATCTTTTATTGAATGATATGATTTTTTGACTTAATTTTGTCTTCTCTTATATTTCTGGGTGTAGATGGCATTCTCTCAAGGACATTTTTGCGGATTTTTTGAGTTCCGGGCTATTTTCCACATTTTATGGAAGATAAGGATCATTTTATTAAATGATATGATTTTGGCCTAATTTTATCTTTTCTTAATTTTAAGTTGAAGTTGGCGATCTCATGGATCCAACGGAAATTTTTGTGGATATTTCTGAGCTCCGGGATATTTTCCATATTTTCTAGAAAATATGGATTGTTTTATTAAATGATATGAGAGAAGACAAAATTAGGCCAAAAAATGGCCGTTGGAATCGGAAAGTCGCCATCTTCAACTGAAATATCAGAGAAGACAAAATTCAACCGGTAAATCACAATCTTCACCTATAAAAGTCCATTGTAACCGAGATATCTCCATCTCCAACTGAAAAAGATTTTTACATATCATTTTCTGAGATTGGTGCTATTTTCTATATTTTGTGAAAGATATGGATCTTTTTATTAATTGAAATGATTTTTAGCCTATGTCTGTCTTCTCTTATTTTTTAAGTTGAAGATGACGATCTTTTTATTAAATGATATGATTTTTTGGCCTAATTTTGTCTTCTCTTATATACCAGTTGAAGATGGCGATCTCCCGGTTCTAACCGGCCTATTTTGCACATTTTATGGAAGATATGGATCTTTTTATTAAATGATTTGATTTTTGTAGCATAATTTTTTCTTATATAATTTTTAAGTTGAAAATGGCGATCGCTTGGTACTAAAGACATTTTGCGGATTTTTCTGAGCTTAGGGCTAATTTATATATTTTAGGGAAGATATGTATCTTTTTATTAAATGATATGATTTTTTGGCCTTATTTTGTCATCTCTTATTTTTAAATTGAAAATGGCGAACTCTCGGTTCCAACGGACATTTTTGCGGATTTTTCTGAGCTCCGAGCTATTTTCTTAATGTTATGGAAGATATGTATCTTTTTATAAAATGATATGATTTTTATGTAAGGATCGCCTTACCCTTGCAATACTAATAACAACACACTAGGAGGGGGGGGGGGGTAAATAGTGTAATGGCAATAAAATTGTCCAATTAAAATTAAACTTGCAAATGCGGAATAATAAATGCAAGAGGAAATAATTGACACAATCAATCCAAACGCAAACACAAGATTTTACACTGGTTCCCCAAACTTGGGTACGTCCAGCCACACTAATATTCACTATAATCCCACAACGAGAAGTGAATACAAATCTCACAAGGAGATACCCTTACATAAGGACCCAACCAACCCTAACAGGGATCAAACTCCCACCTAGAGAATTACTAACTCCCACTCAGAGAATTAGGGTTAGCCCTACACTAGGACACCAAACTCCCACAAAGAGAGTTACTCCCACAAAGAGAGTTATTCCCACTGAGAGAATATACTAATCCCACAAAGAGATAAGCTCCCACAAAGAGAGAAAGACTAATTCCCACAAAGAGAAGTATTGTTACACCAAGTAAAATAAATACTCACTACTACAAAAAGCCTCTTTAATAGCACACCTTTAACAGCGCTTGCCAAATATAAGTGCTGTTAATTAGATGCATATATAATGGACATCGCTTCTTTCTGCAAGCGCTGCTAAAATTTGGATAATAGACAGCGCTTCTTTCTGCAAGCGCTGTTAAATGTCAGATAATAGACAGCCCTTTTTTCTGCAAGTGCTGTTTATTAGAGGCACAGATAATAGACAGCACTTCTTTTTGCAAGCGCTGTTAAAAGTTAGGTAATAGACAGCGCTTATTTTTGCAAGCGCTGTTATAGATCAGGTAACAGACGGTGCTTCTATCAGGAAGCGCGGTTAAAGGTCAGGTATGCAAGCGCTGTTATAGTCGCTTCTTTTTACAAAGCGCATCTGAAATAAACCCTCGATCTTTTTTCTCCCTCTCACAAAATAAGCCCCAAATGGATCTCTCTGCCCTTGGCGACTCAGGATCCGCGGCAAGATGGACAAGATTGTCTCTGATCCAGGCAACAAGCTCCTCCACTTCGGCACCGACTACTCCTTCATTTCTACCGCCTCTACCGCCTATGGATTAAAAGCAAGGCAACCTCTACACCCTTGAAACCCTAGTTTTCTTCCTACGCAACCACCACTCGAAGCACACCGACTACCCCCACAAGTTTGCAAACAGTTAGGGTTTTCCCCAGATCTTAGTGAACGATAGAGAAGATGGGTTCAGCTCCATTGCCGAGATGGGCATCGGAGCCCTGCATAATAGGCATCGAGGAAGCCGGAAGAGGCCCAGTTCTTGGATTCCTTCGTCGGCGTCTTCTTCTTCATCAATCTTTTTTCTCATTATTTGCTCTTTTTCACTTATTAATTTGGGAATGGATAAGCATTTGCTTCTATTATATTCCTTTATTTATTCCTCATCTCATTGCATGCCCGATGGTATACGGATGCTTGTACCGTGCTCGCTCTTATCAGACGACTCTCTTTTCCCTAAATTTTGTAGGTCTGTCGCTTTTACTTTCCCTTCAATCTCACCATTTCATTGTTAAAAATGTCATCTTTTTTTGGGCTTCTCCATGGTCTGTTTAATTTGTGAAAATTGCATGATTACAAATCAATGTGAACCTAATTCTTGCTTTAACCACATAGTAAGTATATAAGAAGTTGGTTAGTAGTCTGAAATCCCAAATGTGAAATGGAATAAAATTGCCAGGAGAAATAACTGTTTTTAGAATGCCATCAATACATAAAATTGCTACTGAAATATGCTGACCTGGTACCGCCCAATTCATCTAATTGATCTGCTTCTGGAGACCAAGATGGGATTATTTTATTGTTTGACGTGAAAAGCCCAGTTTGTAAGCACAAAGAGCACCACCAGAAAGAGAAGACAGACTGAATAATTTGTGGATGGCAGTGGGCCTGTGACACTCTAGTTCAAAGGAAATAATCCCTTATTGGAAATGTGATAAGTGGATATCTACTATGTGATAATTGTTATAAGCTCAAGGAAATTAATGTAGGCAGCATTTCTTAGAGAGGAACAGTTGTAAAAGCTCTATTTGTAAGTGTGCTCCAGCAAGATCAATTTCAGAATGGTGGGTGACTTCCTGGGAAGCTCCTACTCAGGGGTGTTATAATGTCTGTATTTGGTGGGAGCAACACCGAGAGTTTCTACCATCATCATCGTCGTCGTCGTCATCATCATAGCCTTCATCCCATAAATTTGGGATTGGCTTCATGGACTCAATAGATGAGAGAAAATAATAAAATAATACTAATAACTATTAAAAAGAAATTATTATGGTAGATAGTTTCTACTATAATAGACTAAATTCTAGGCACATACAAATATATTTGATATATAACTGAAAAATTAACACAACATTAAAACTGAACGGAACATCTTGATTTATAACATTACACATATTAACAATAATAGCATCCTAGATTGTTTTTTAGTTACTTAATAAAGAAATTCTATTGTTTGACTTTCATGTTGGAATTGAGGACTATTTGGTGTGGATTTAATTACACCATGAATTGTTTGATCGAATTCAATTTTTGACCCAATGATTTCATTCTTTTTGATGACATCCAAAATTAAAATTTCAATTCCAGTTACGAATTGAGAGAGGTGGTGGCAGTTGCATTATAATATTACATATAAATATAAATATGACAAATATACATGGGAGAGCACATCTTCTGGCTTGGGCTCTTCAGAGAAACCTCCGATGAAACGCGGATCATTTATTCTTATCTCCTTTGGGAACCCTTGTCTCTTTTTGTCAAAAACATTTCTATAAAGATTAACATCCTATGAAGATCTTCATTACCCTCAAGTAGAACTGACCATAGACCGCAGCTGCAGATACCAAAACACTGAAGCCAATAGCCTAACGGTGACCCAGCAACAGTCGTAATACATGGACTTGATTGAGTCTTGATACTTGGTCTAAGCATCTAATTCAAACATCGTAATATGAGGAGTTTGCAATCCAACACGGAAAGCTTGTAAAAATGTAAGTACATGATATGTGATGGAGACCCGGGAGTTGTTTGGTGTTAACTCTTTCAGTTGTGCTTTGCAACAACAGATTGAAGTATTCACAGTGGATGGCCCTCTTCCAAGTGACATCTTTAATTCTAGCGATGAGTACAAAAGTGGAATTAATTCACAATACGCACTTAGTTGGTGTAAGAAATTTGATACCATCAACGCTTTTTATACAACTGAAATTTAATTTCTGATGTATTACTTTCAGTTCTCTCCTTTTCTGATGTCTAGCTTCTTGCAGGATTCACTGATATGTTATTGCACAGATGCACATCAAAATTTGTTGTATGTTAGTGGAACATTTCTCTGCTGTGATATATTTTTTACTATGAGTTGCATTAATTAAAATAAGATGGATTACTGAAGTGCTCATGCATTTTTACCAGGTTGCCAACAAGGGGGCTCAAGCTTACCATAAAAGGTATTATTCAATGGTGATACCATTTATTAAATCATCTACTTCATGGACATATATTGGGTGCTTATTCTACCGGTACTGGGAATCATGATTTTATCAGGAATTTTAATAACGGAACAAGTGAAAGGGCATATGTTGGACGAATTCCATCTTCTGAACAACTCAAACAGGCAGAAAAAAGAGCAGAGGAACTTCGGAGCAAATTGAGAACTTGCAACCCTTTATTTGTCAAACGTATGCTCCGGTCACATGTCTCTAGTGGTTTTTGGCTTGTAAGTTACGGACAAGTCTTTATAAGAGTGCATGCTAACCAAGATTTTCTATGACACTACTTTATTAACAATTCCATTTCTTATGCTTATTGTCTCCCCTCAAAATTCTGCAACAAGAATCTCCCCACATGTCAACTGAAAATAACATAGTAACTCACACTGCAACTTGCAGCAGCCTGATATTTTCTGAAATGAAATGTGATACATTAGATAAGGCATATGCTGCAAATTGCAAGTTTGTTCTACCGGAATGATCGCACCACTTACATATATACCTTTAATTAGGCTAAAAACCGTATCATCTGATGCAGGGATTAAGTTATAGCGGCTGATGCTGCACTCAAAGCAGAGGAGAACAGACTAAGAATATACAGTGACGTGGCCAAAGCGACCCCTAATATCCCTCACAAGGTTCTCTTTCACTTGTTTTAAATTCATATTTCTGATTTTGCCTGAAATTCATGTTATCTGTGTCCTACTTTATTTTCATAAACTTGAACTTTCTTAATCACTAGGTTTAAATATGATTGTTGGTACATGGCCTTGTAAGGTTGGGGTCTGAAAGGCAAAACTTCACATGTTTCCTTTCTACATGCTCATCAACAGGACATGTGTTTGATGTTCATGTGTTAAAAATCATGTGTTTGATGTGCATGTGTTAATTTTTTACGAAGACTTCGATGATTCCTATCCATTTTCTTTAAATATTGTTTCAACCGTTGCATAACATATACTAAGAAAAAAGAACTCATGCTTATTGCCAGGATTTCGAAAAAATATGGACGAAAGATGTTTAGGATTGCAAGTCAAATAACTGGGACCCTTGATGCTGTCAGGTACGGTATTACTTTTATTTTTTCTGAACAAATATATTTTTTCATCACTATATCACAAAAAAGATAAACTTATCACCTTTTGCATCGAACTTGTCTTGATTTGGTGTACATACATGAGAGTAAATGATGCACCTAAAAACTCTGAAATGAAATGATCAACCACTAGATTTCTTTTGATTCCATGCTTTAAATGGAGTTTTATTTCAGTTGGGGAGGAGTTATGTCACGACCCGCTTCCCTAAAATGGAGGCGAGGCGAGACGAGGCCCGCTCAGACTTGGAGCTGTGAGGCTCCATCCTGTAAAGCGTCTGGAATAAACACGCAGATCCCTGTAATGTGACACGAAACAAAGACAAGAATAATAGAAAGAGAGGCAAATATAAATAAATTATTCGTCTCAAAGTCCAGATAAAGTTCAACAACCGCAGAAATGCCACCAGGCAACAAAAAGAGTCTGAAAGAAAAGTCCCAGCATGGCCAACAAGATAACAACTAACAAAAAGGTGCTACTCACCGACAAACAACAATAACTAAAGGAAGAACTGCGAAGGAACACTAGGACTGGTCACCGGTGTCCTCGTACACCACGTCAGCAACGGTATCAGGCACGAACTCCACGAACTCGTCGCCCTCAACAACGGTCTCTGGCTCAGCAACTAACATGCGACACCCAAAGAGAAGGGCACATGTCAGCAAGGTCTACAAGAATTTGTGCAAGGAAACTAAAAGGAAAGGTAAAAGCAACCTAGCAATAATAAATTGAGCATGACATGACATGTATATGAGATGTGCAGTAATTAAGTAAAACAGCAAGTATGACATGGCAATGAGTAACATGGCATGGAACAAGAACATGACAATGAAAACAAGTATACAATCACAAGGACAAATACAAGTATTGTAAGCACGTTGTGCACAGAGATTCCGCCCTTTGGCTTGAGTGGCTGTACGGGCCAACTCTTACGCTCAAGTGACCGTTTATCCCTACCCCTCCACGTGTATCGAGCCAGGGCCTTACCCCCGAACATGGAACGCTCGCTTCTGGATCACGAGCCAGGAAGTGTTTTAACAAGTATGGCGTAGGGTTATGCCCGTATAGCAGGTGCCTAGCCGGAAACACGGAAACACGGATTGTACAAGGATTTTGTAGCGTGTGCTACGATGCAACATACACATCAAATGTCATGTAAGGAATGCAATGCATGGCAGATATTCAATTTAAATTGCGTACCGTTAAGGAAATTAGACGTGACAGGCAAATGCATGACATGACATGACAAGGCAATTCTAGCTTCGTTGTCAAGCTAGAACTTGGAAATTGCGCCTAGACCGCTATCATGTCACGGTCTAGTCTCTTTCACGTGAAAAGCAAAGAAGTGGCCTAAAGCATGGCCTAAAACAAAGGTTGGCAAGTTTCACTTGCCTGGTACCGAGGTTGTTGATCGACGAGTCTCAAAAATCGCTATTCTACGGGATGGATTCACTGTTATGGCAAAACTGAAAATCAGAATTTGAAGATCTAAACCAGTTTTCTATTGGAATCCTACAACGTCTAGCAATCCATTTTTATTAGGTTTTCTAGATTATAGTGTGGGTTATGGGAGGATTAAAGGTAGAACACTAACCGTATATGAGCGGAAGAAAACGATGATCAAGGACGCCTACGAATCTACGGTAGGAGAAGATCTCGTCGGATCCGGATTGCCGTCGCTAAGTCTGATCTAGCACGGCAACGGAGGAAGCGATCCTGGAAGAACTACGCTGAAAAGATCTCCTGGAGGCTGAAATAGGACAGATCTGGAGATGGGAGAATGTATGGGAAAATATGGAGCAAAAGGTAAATGGAGGGTTTTGGTGTCAGCCGGCGGCCTACGGGGTGGTGCCGGCGCAATGGAGGGTGAGAGGGAGCTCGGGGAGGATGAGGGAAGGCAAGAGGAAGGTTGGGGAATGATGGAGAAGAAATGTCGGCTAGAAAATATGAAGGAAGAATAGAAAAGATCGAGGGTTTAAATAAAGAATGGGTGCGGCGGCTACGACTTAACCCAGGGTTACTGGGCAAACTAGTCGGTCAGTGAAGAGTGGTCGACCGACTAGTTTGGGAACTAGTCGGTCAGTCGTCCAACTGAGACCGACTAAAAGGCATACAGTGAACAGGGTCTGTACAGGGTAGACAGATTTAGTCGGTCTGTGAAGGTCCGTCAACCGACTAGTTTGGAAACTAGTCGGTCGGTGAATGTTCATTGACCGACTAAGGGAAAAATATGAAAGACAAAAGGTACTGAGAGTTAGTCGGTCTGAGAAGAAACTCTAACCGACTAGTTTGGCAACTAGTCGGTCGATAGTCGTTCTTTGACCGACTAACTGTAAACAGTAACTTGGCTGTCAGGAAGAACTCAGAATTAGTCGGTCTGAGAACAAGTTCTAACCGACTAGTTTGGGAACTAGTCGGTCGATGAATGTGCTTAGACCGACTAAGCATAAACAGTAACTCAGCTGAAAAATACAAGACGAACTAGTCGGTTCCTGAAGGGTTGCCGACCGACTAGATTGTAATCTAGTCGGTTGGTTCCCCTTCTTGAACCAACTAAAATGCACGAAAAGTGCCGAATTGAAGCGCGAAGCTTCGAAAAGATTCCTACGGCTTCTAGGATCACTCTAGATCTAAAATATGGTCAAGATGAAGCTCATCAAGGAAGAAGATCAGAAAGAATGGAAGGAAAAACGTCCAACAGAGGAAAAACACACAAGGAAGAGAACAACCAATATATATATATATATAATAGTCAAAAACATAGATGAAAACCGTTCGTTACATCCTACCCACCTTAAGAAAAATTCCGCCCTCGGAATTTCCTAACACTCATGTGTCAGGGAATAAAAGTGGGTACGCTCTCTCATCTCATCTTCTCTCTCCCAAGTAGACTCTCCTGGCGAGCCGTGTCGCTACATCACCCTAACAAGATCGACTGTCTTGTTCCGGAGTGACTTCTGATGCCTGTCCAAAATCTGCACTGGCTGCTGGTCATACGTCAGATCGGGGCGAACGGTGATCTCCGAGAAATTCACAGCATGAGATGGATCACTGATGTACCGACGAAGCTGTGACACATGGAAGACATCGTGAACTCCTTGCAAAGATGGCGGCAAGGCTAAGCGGTAGGCTACCTCGCCAACTCTCTTCAGAATTTCAAATGGTCCAATGTATCTCGGGCTCAGCTTCCCTCGTTTCCCAAAGTGAATCACTCCTCGATTCGGGAAAATCTTTAGGAACACATGGTCACCTGGCTGAAACTTCAAAGGACGCCGTTTAGCATCAGCCCAATGCTTGAAACGGTCCTGAGCAATCCTCAGCCTCTCCCGTATGTTCCTCACAACATCCACAGCCTTCACAATCATCTCAAGTCCTAACAGCTCCCGATCTCCAATGTCATCCCAGCTCAGTGGCGATCGACATTTCTTCCCATATAGCGCGGCAACAGGTGACATGCCAATACTCGCCTGGTAGCTGTTATTGTAGGCAAACTCAACAAGGTGGAGATGATCCTCCCAAGATCCCTTAAAGTCCAACATACACGCCCTCAGCATGTCCTCCAAGATCTGGATCGTCCTCTCCGACTGGCCATCCTTCTGCGGATGGTACGCCGTGCTGAAACTCAGACTCGTACCCAAGCTCTTCTGCAGACTCTGCCAGAACTGAGATGTGAACCTCGTGTCTCTGTCCGACACGATACTCACAGGGACTCCGTGAAGTCGTACGATCTCCTGCACAATTCACGTTACATCACTATCTAAACTTGGGAAAAGAAATAAAAACGGAGAGTAAAAGATTTACCTCCATATATCTCCTCGCTAGCGTCTCAGTGGACTGTCCTACTCGGAAAGGAATAAAGTGCGCGGATTTAGTCAATCGGTCGACGATCACCCAAATCGCGTCATTCTGCTTCGGACTCCGAGGCAGTCCAGTCACAAAGTCCATAGTGATGTGTTGCCACTTCCACTTCGGAATCGGAAGAGGTTGTAGCAACCCTGCCATACGCTGATACTCCGCCTTTACCTACTGGCAAACCAGACACTTGGCTACACTCCGAGCCACACTCCTCTTCATACCATGCCACCAATAGTTCAGGCGAAGGTCCTTGTACATCTTGGCCCAATCAGGATGTACAGAATACGGCGAACTGTGTGCCTTCACCAACAACTCCTCTCTGATGTCTCCAGCTGGCACACATAACCTGGCTCCAAATCTCAACGAGCCATCCTCATGAATCAAGAAGTCAGTCCGCAGACCGGCTTCCACCTGCTCCCGAATCCTCACCAACTTCGGGTCTCCAGCCTGCCCAGCCTTGATTCTATCCACGATCGTGGACTGTATTTGCATACACATCAACGAAGAAGCCTCTCCAGGAAGGACAATCTCAATACCGGACTTGCAAAAAATCCTGCTGCAATCTCCACTGCGAAGTCAACAACATCACCGATGGAAGACTACTCAGTGCAACCGGAACCACATTCACCTTGCCAGGGTGATACTGTAGATCGATCTCATAATCAGCCATGAGCTCCAACCACCGACGCTGTCGCATGTTGAGCTCCTTCTGAGTGAAAATGTTCTTCAAGCTTTTGTGATCGGTGAAGATCTTCACCCTCTTACTCAGCAGGAAGTGCCTCCAAATCTTCAGCGCAAACACGACTGCTGCCAACTCCAAGTCGTGTGTCGGGTAATTCTTCTCATGGGTCTTAAGCTGACGTGAAGCATACGCTACCACGTGCCCATGCTGATGCAGTACACAACCGAGACCCTTGCCAGAAGCATCGCAAAAGATCTCGAATCCTCCACTGCAATCAGGCACAGCAAGAACAGGGGCAGTCGTCAGCCTCTCTTTCAGAACACCAAAAGCCTCCTCACAGCTATCAGACCAAACAAATGGTACATCCTTCCGCGTCAGTCTGGTCATCGGCTCAGCAATACGGGAGAAGTCCTTAATGAACCGCCGGTAATAACCTGCAAGCCCAGGGAAACTCCGGATCTCAGACGCTGACTGCGAAACAGGCCACTCACTGATAGCCTTAATCTTCTCGGGGTCCACCGAAATACCATCTTCCGTTACCACATGCCCGAGAAAAGCAACTCTGTCCAGCCAAAACTCGCACTTGGAATACTTAGCATACAACCGATGCTTCCTCAAGATCTCCAACACTGTCCGCAAGTGCGACGCATGCTCCTCCTCTGACTTTGAGTAGATCAGAATGTCGTCAATGAAGATAACGACAAACTTGTCTAAAAAGTCATAGAAGATTAGATTCATCAGATTCATAAAAACTGCGGGCGCGTTGGTTACACCGAAAGACATAACCACGAACTCGTAGTGTCCATACTTCGTCCTGAATGCTGTCTTCGGAACATCTTCCTTCCTCACCTTCAGCTGATGATAACCACTCCTCAGATCCAACTTAGAGAATACCCTCGATCCTCCAAGCTGATCAAAAATTTCATCTATACGAGGCAACGGATATTGATTCTTGACGGTCACCGCATTCAACTCTCGATAGTCCACACACATACGACGCGAACCGTCCTTCTTTTTCACCAGCAAGATCGGTGCTCCCCACGGAGACACACTGGAATGAATGTAACCCTTCTGAAGAAGTTCGTCCAGCTGCTTCCGCAATTCCTCCAATTCTACTGGTGCCATGCGATAGGGTGCCTTCGAGATAGGTTGCGCTCCCTGAATAAGATCGATCGAAAACTCGAGAGCTCGATCGGGCGGCAATCCAGACATCTCCTCGGGGAAGACGTCGTCGAAGTCACGCACTACCGCAAGTCTACACTGCTCCATCTGCATAGCAACGATCTCCACCGGCTTGGCCCGAAACCTGACCGGACCAAGTGAAATGCTGCCACGGCTGAACTCGAACACCGGATGGCCTGGAATCTCGAACACCACCTTCTTCCTCTGTAATCGATCGTGGCATAGAAACTCCCAAGCCAGTCCATCCCCAGGACGGTATCATAGTTGATGATGTCGTGGACGATGAAATCAGCATAGAGCTCATGTCCACAGACCACCAAAGGGCAAGAATTGCAACCACGATGCACCGAGATCACGCCATTTCCTGTAACGATATCCCAACTCTTGGTAAGAGGGGAAGTCGACAAGGAATGCTTCTCCACGAAGCTCTAAGAAATAATGCACATCGATGCACCTGAGTCGAAGAGGACTCGTGCAGGAAATGTGCAAACCAAAATCACACCTAACAAGCAATCTAACAATCAAATCCTATTCTAGCAAATATAACAAGCAGCCAAACAAATTCCAATAACAAGACTAACTAAGAAAAGAAACAACTAGACTGAGGGTTACCTGCAATAACCCCATCCTCGGTCTCAGCCTCAACTGCAGTCATTAGGAAAGCCTGCCTCCTCGGCTGAACAACCTGCTGAAAGGCCTGCCTCTGCGGAACGAGAGGCGCTCCACGTCCAGCAGGTACAGGTGCCCTCTGCTGCAACGGCTGAGCTGCAACAGATCCCTTCCACGGCTGCTTGGACTTCGGGCAGTCCCTCATGGTATGCGCAGGATCACCACAAACCAAGCACTGTCCCAACATCTTCCGGCATTGATCTTTGACATGCCCAGTCTTGCCACAGAAATGGCAAGTCTTCAGAGTAGGAGGTCCTCCGGGCCTCTTGAACTGTACCGGCTGATTGGGCCTGAACCCTGGTCTCATCACTGCCCTGGCCTGCTCCACAGGCCTCTTCCCAGCTCCAGAAGCACATCCTCTCTTCTGGTTCACAATCTTCTCCTGCCTCTTCGCTGCAATCAGAACCTTCTGATAGGACTCCAAATCAGAAGAAGTCACAAAGCTCTGCAGATCCAGAGAAAGCCCCTGCAGAAACCTCTGAGCCCTCTCATCAGTATCCTGCACCATCTTCGGTGCGAAACGGCTCAGCCTGGTGAACTCCTGGTGGTACTGGTCCACCGTCAAGCTCCCCTGCTTCAGGTCGATGAAGCGCTGCGCCATCTCCCTCCTGGCAGCCTTCGGAAAATACTCCTCATCAAATCTGGACTTGAAAGTAGCCCAAGATATCGGCTCCACCAGCATCTCCTCCTCTGCATCCTACCAGTTCCAAGCATTATCCTTAAGCTGCCTCTTCGCCAAGTCAACCCATCCAGCCGGGTCGACCTTCGACATCTTCAGCTTGTCCTCCTTATTCCTCATCACTCATCGACAGCTAGAGGTCCTTCGGTCCCATCGAAGTAAGCGGGGCCCAGCTCCCGAAACTGCTGCGCTCCTGGCTCGGAGCGAGGGACATTCTGAACCGGCTGCGCTGCTCAAGCAGGCGGAACATTCCCGACATTTTGAAGCATCCCCTGCTGCACCTGCATCATCTGATGCATCATCCGCATAATCTCCCCGTTGGTGGGCTCTCGGTCCGGCTCCTCGACACGAGGGGGCACACCACCAGCAGCACGGGTATTCCATCTTCCAGCCATCTAATGACACAGAAAACGAAACAATTAGACTCTTAGCCTTATGACTTGGTGTCGAAATCGTTTATCGGACATTCTATAATTCATATCGTGTTCTGTTTAAGTCACAGTTATAGAGAAGAGGACCTGCGTGGGCCACCAACAAAACCTGTCACGACCCGCTTCCCTAAAATGGAGGCGAGGCGAGACGAGGCCCGCTCAGACTTGGAGCTGTGAGGCTCCATCCTGTAAAGCGTCTGGAATAAACACGCAGATCCCTGTAATGTGACACGGAACAAAGACAAGAATAATAGAAAGAGAGGCAAATATAAATAAATTATTCGTCTCAAAGTCCAGATAAAGTTCAACAACCGCAGAAATGCCACCAGGCAACAAAAAGAGTCTGAAGGAAAAGTCCCAGCATGGCCAACAAGATAACGACTAACAAAAAGGTGCTATTCACCGACAAACAACAACAACTAAAGGAAGAACTGCGAAGGAACACTAGGACTGGTCACCGGTGTCCTCGTACACCACGTCAGCAACGGTATCAGGCACGAACTCCACGAACTCGTCGCCCTCAACAACGGTCTCTGGCTCAGCAACTAACATGCGACACCCAAAGAGAAGGGGCACATGTCAGCAAGGTCTATAAGACTTTGTGCAAGGAAACTAAAAGGAAAGGTAAAAGCAACCTAGCAATTCTAAATTGAGCATGACATGACATGTATATGAGATGTGCAGCAATTAAGTAAAACAGCAAGTATGACATGGCAATGAGTAACATGGCATGGAACAAGAACATGACAAGGAAAAGAAGTATACAATCACAAGGACAAATACAAGTATTGTAAGCACGTCATGCACAGAGATTCCGCCCTTTGGCTAGAGTGGCTGTACGGGCCAACTCTTATGCTCAAGTGACCGTTTATCCCTACCCCTCCACGTGTATCGAGCCAGGGCCTTACCCCCGAACATGGAACGCTCGCTTCTGGATCATGAGCCAGGAAGTGTTTTAACAAGTATGGCATAGAGTTATGCCCGCATAGCAGGTGCCTAGCCGGAAACACGGAAACACTGATTGTACTAAGATTTTGTAGCGTGTGCTACGATGCAACATACACATCAAATGGCATGTAAGGAATGCAATGCATGGCATATATTCAATTTAAATTACGTACCGTTAAGGACATTAGACGTGACAGGCAAATGCATGACATGACATGACAAGGCAATTCTAGCTTCGTTGTCAAGCTAGAACTTGGAAATTGCACCTAGACCGCTATCATTTCACGGTCTAGTCTCTTTCATGTGAAAAGCAAAGAAGTGGCCTAAAGCATGGCCTAAAACAAAGGTTGGCAAGTTTCACTTGCCTGGTACCGAGGTTGTTGATCGACGAGTCTCAAAAATCGCTATTCTACGGGATGGATTCGCTGTTATGGCAAAATTGAAAATCAGAATTTGAAGATCTAAACCAGTTTTGTATTGGAATCCTACAACGTCTAGCAATCCATTTTTATTAGGTTTTCTAGATTATAGTGTGGGTTATGGGAGGATTAAAGGTAGAACACTAACCGTATATGAGCGGAAGAAAACGATGATCAAGGACGCCTACGAATCTGCGGTAGGAGAAGATCTCGTCGGATCCAGATTGCCGTCGCTAAGTCTGATCTAGCACGGCAACGGAGGAAGCGATCCCGGAAGAACTACGCTGAAAAGATCTCCTGGAGGCTGAAATAGGACAGATCTGGAGATGGGAGAATGTATGGGAAAATCTGGAGCAAAAGGAAAATGGAGGGTTTTTGGTGTCGGCCGGCGGCCTACAGGGTGGTGCCGGCGCAATGGAGGGTGAGAGGGAGCTCGGGGAGGATGAGGGAAGGCAAGAGGAAGGTTGGGGAATGATGGAGAAGAAACGTCGGCTAGAAAATATGAAGGAAGAATAGAAAAGATCGAGGGTTTAAATAAAGAAAGGGTGCGGAGGCTACGACTTAACCTAGGGTTACTGGGCAAACTAGTCGGTCAGTGAAGAGTGGTCGACTGACTAGTTTGGGAACTAGTCGGTCGGTCGTCCAACTGAGACCGACTAAAAGGCATACAGTGAACAGGGTCTGTACAGGGTAGACAGATTTAGTCGGTCTATGAAGGTCCGTCAACCGACTAGTTTGGAAACTAGTCGGTCGGTGAATGTTCATTGACCGACTAAGGGAAAAATATGAAAGACAAAAGGTACTGAGAGTTAGTCGGTCTGAGAAGAAACTCTAACCGACTAGTTTGGCAACTAGTCGGTCGATAGTCGTTCTTTGACCGACTAACTGTAAACAGTAACTTGGCTGTCAGGAAGAACTCAGAATTAGTCGGTCTGAGAACAAGTTCTAACCGACTAGTTTGGGAACTAGTCGGTCGATGAATGTGCTTAGACCGACTAAGCGTAAACAGTAACTCAGCTGAAAAATACGAGACGAACTAGTTGGTTCCTGAAGGGTTTCCGACCGACTAGATTGCAATCTAGTCGGTTGGTTCCCCTTCTCGAACCAACTAAAATGCACGAAAAGTGCCGAATTGAAGCGCGAAGCTTCGGAAAGATTCATACGGCTTCTAGGATCACTCTAGCTCGAAAATACGGTCAAGATGAAGCTCATCAAGGAAGAAGATCAGAAAGAACGGAAGGAAAAACGTCCAACAAAGGAAAAACACACAAGTAAGAGAACAACCAATATATATATAATAGTCAAAAACATAGATGAAAACCGGTGGTTACAAGTTATGAAGGAGTAAATAGAATAAGATGGATTTGAGGGGCTTGGTGGGTAGTGTTGATACTTGGATTATGGTCTATGTCCGAATGACAATTGTTTTTGTATTCAATTGACTGCTAATCGTATGGTAATAATATAGTTGGAAGACTCAACCAACAACTGTAGAGTTGGAAAGTTTATCAATTGATCAAGAAACACTGCAGCAAGATGGGGAATAAAAGGCAAATGATTGAAACTTTAAAATTGAGGCAAAAATGAAAGAAGAAGAGTCATCAATCTTGTAGGTAAAGATATTTAATGTCTGATGGTGAGTGTGGAGGAGAACAAAAACTTGATGATGATAAGGTATGATATTTTTCAACTATGAAAAAACGACGTGTGAGTTGCACATCATCTCTCCTTTAATTTGGACCACAAAAATGTTTAATTTCTTAATAGAAATTGCATACAAACATTAATCTCTTTGAATAAACTTTCATATTTGCAAAACCAACTGGAAATTTGATCTCTATCTTTATTTTTAACATTTGAGATGCATTATTAATCTCCATTATTAACTCATGATAAAAAAACCAATCTTTTTCCAGGAATCTCTCCAACTACAACATGGGCTGCTTGCAATTGAAGTGAGTGAATGGTTTTCTTTTCATTAACTCGTGAAAAAAAAACAATCTTTCATTATTTCTTTGATTTGAGAAGCATTATTGATCTCCATCATTAACTCGGTGAATATTAATGTTTGTACGCTAATATATTCTATACGGGTTTGCAGAGTTATAAGAGAAACATTTTGATATAGTTTTCAAAAATGAATATAGATAAACCGGATGTGGTGATCTGTCAGTCTGACAGATCACCACACCCTTATCTGTTCTTGTTACCATGTACAGTCATTTTTGATATTCATCTTATGTCTGACAATAGCGGTCGAATCCTAGATGAATCCTCAACGAATCATCCTGGATATAGATGGACATGATGGAACATGAATCCTCAGTTATTTCTTCTCTCAAAATTTGTGCTAGACTTCCTAGATTTACTATTATCAAAGCACCCCACCCCTTGCTTCCTAGAGTTACTCATATCGAAGTACCCCATCCCCTTCTCACCGAAGAGTTAATCATTTTGAATTGCTTGAAACACACAACAAACAGTAGTTGTCTAGGACTGTTCCTAGTTAATGGCTTCTGATCTTAGTAGCTTGTGCGCTTTTGACAGCAGCAAATGGTGGAAGTCGATGTGGACAGTGATGTTATGAAGTCCATGGAGATAATTGAGAGGATGGTCGAAGATGGGGATGAAATAGATGGTGCAGCTGGAACAAGTGAACCAGCGACGCCCTCTGGTGGAGGAAGCTCTGCTGCCGAAGATGGCGACGATTTGGATGATGGAGAGAATGTCGAGAGACACGATGCTTCAGTAGGGAAGAAGTTCTTTACGACTTGACATCTCAAGTTTATAGCTTTAGTTTCTTTTTTTTTAAAAACACCCCAAGGCTTCCTGCCCAGCTAATCATGTGTACTCTAATTTGTTGGACGGGTGATGTAGTTGGGATGTATCATTATTAGTGTTTGCAACTTGTAATTCCCCCCTCTTTTCCTTCATCGATCTTTGGAGAAGAATAGCTGATGATCCTTTGTAACAATGTCAGGTGGATCTGTGTTTTTATTCACCAAGTCGCTTGTAGTTAGTTTTAGAAATTGTGTAGTCAGAAACTTAGCCATGGTGGTTTTCCCATTTGTAAGCTATGCACGTGTATCCAAAGATCATTTGTAATGTATTAAGATGCCCGATTGTTTCTCTCTCGCTTCTGATATTTGATTCCTCTTGGCTTGTGTTTTCTAGTGCTTATCAGCTTGTTCGTGGTTCTGTTTTTTATCATGGTTACTGTGGCAGACTTTTTACTCGAAACGTTTCAGTTTACTGCTAAACATGCATCAGTTTGACGGTTTTCAGCTGAAAACTTATGAGTGGTTTAAACCCTGGTTAAAAGGGTTAAAATGACCATGTTTAAGATGTTTAGATATTTAAATTGGGCTAAATGTCATAATAGACAGCATTTGTTTAGTACAAGCGCTGTGAAAGGTCCACCTTTAACAGCGCTTCTTTAGTACAAGCGTTGTTAAAGGCCTCTCTTTAACAGCGCTTGCAGTAACAAGCACTGTTAAAGACCCCCCTTTAACAGCGCTTCTTTAGTACAAGCGCTGTTAAAGGCCACCCCTTTAACAGCGCTTGTTAGTGCAAGCGCTGTTAAAGGCCACCCTTTAACAGCGCTTGCACTAACAAGCGCTGTTAAAGGCACACCTTTAACAGCGCGTGTTTATGCAAGCGCTATTAAAAGGGGGCCTTTAACAGCACTTGCACAAACAAGCGTTGTTATAGGCCCCCCCTTAACAGCGCTGGCAGTAACAAGTGCTGTTAAAGGCCCCCCTTTAACAGCGCTTGCACAAACAAGCACTGTTAAAGCCCCCCTTTAACTGCGCTTGCACAAACAAGCGCTGTTAAAGGCCCCCTTTAACAGCGCTTGTAAAGCGCTATTAAAACCAGCCCCCTTTAGCAGCGGCGAGATAGACAACGCGCAGAAGCGCTGTTAAAGACCTTATTTAAGCGCTGTTAAAGACCTTATTTAAGCGCTGTTAAAGGTCCCTTTTGTAGTAGTGACTCTTACCTATGCCTTGAGATGCTTACTCATAAATGAATGCAAGGCATGAAAGAGGATCTCCAAGTGTTGAGATTGGCTTGAGAGCACTTGGATGATTTCCCTTGAGCTGGACTTCAATGCATGAAGAGGAATGAGAGCTCAAAGAGGGAAATGAGAGAGTTTGAGAGTGGCTTATAGATCTCTTATGATTTTCACTAGCATCAAGAAGTTCTAGAAAAATCAGCACATCCATATATATAGGAACCATATATCAACCCTCAAAACCCAAGAAAACAGCCACCAACACAATGCTGCAACGGCTAGAAACTGGGCGAAAATGACACTGACAGTCGACTGATGATCAAGAGACAGTCGACTGGTCAACAGCTAGAAAATATCTAACGGCTATAATCTGATCCAGGACAGTCGACTGATGAAGTCGATCCATTCGACTGTAAACAGGCCAGGCACCTGTAAAACCTTCAACATGTGACTGCTGCAGGTGATGGAATAAAACAGAGAGCTGCACTCTTCACTACTACAAAAAGGACCTTTAATAGCACACCTTTAATAGCGCTTGCCAATTATAAGCGATGTTAATTAGAGGCACATATAATAGACAACGCTTCTTTCTGCAAGCGCTGCTAAAAGTCGGATAATAGACAGCGCTTCTTTCTGCAAGCGCTGTTAAAGGTCAGATAATAGACAGCGCTTCTTTCTACAAGCGCTGTTTATTAGAGGCACAGGTAATAGACAGCGTTTCTTTTTGCAAGCGTTGTTAAAAGTCGGATAATAGACAACGCTTCTTTCTACAAGCGGTATTAAAGACGAGCTAATAGACAGCGCTTATTTTCTGCCAGCGCTGTTAAAGAGTAGATAAATTTCCCCCAAAAAATTTCATTCGCACGGGATTCCCAGATGTTCCCAACTTTTTCATTCCCCGGTACATTGGTCTCCCTCTCAACACCTTCACCTGCTTCATCTTCGGCTTTCCCTATCTCGTTCTTTCGAGAAAACAAAAATCAAAGTCGTGTACATGACCACGCTCGGCGCTCCTCCACTGGTTTCGAGCCGAACTAGCAGCTCTGAAGCGGCGTCGAGCTCTCCAGCTTTGCAGTACCCTCGAATCATGATGCTGAATGTGCAAGGATCGAACGTCGTTCTTCCAATGGCGGCGGCAGAGCTCTCCGGATTTTTCCATCATCTCTTTCGAGATCGAATCCAAAGGAACCCTAATCCCCATCTGAAAATGGTTATCTATTTCGTGCTCAGATCCCTGATTGGGCTCATCGATCGTGAAATTCTCACTCTTTATTTGGTTTTTTGACGCAGGATCCGAAGAAGTACGTGAAGGCACCGCCTCCGTCGTCCAAGCTCGCCAAGTCAGGCAGTGTGAAGCATAAGAAGAAGGTAAAAATGCCACCTTTTTAGCATTTTTGGCATGCGTAGATCCGGTTCTAAGCAGTTAAGGTTTCTTCTTTTTTGTTTCATTTTGGGTACTATAGAAGTATAACAAGGGAAAACTCTGTGGAGAGGGACAAATCTCCATGTTTTTACTGCCGAAAAAGGAGAGATGCTCGAAATTTTCAATCAAATCTGGTTTACTCTTGTTATTGTTTTGCTATGCTTGGAGTTTATTCATTAAAGAGACCTTAAATGGTGGTCTTCCCACACACATACACGTGATGATCTTGGAGATCCAAATCTAATAACTTACTTTTGAATTTGGGTTTCAGGCTGTACATTTTAAATACTTACTATAGATAAATAAATCTCGTCTTTTACCTAAGTCTCTCAATGTTATTTTTGACAACTAGTAGAATGTAACATATTAACAAGCCATGTTTTATTGGTTGTTCAATTTGGGTCATGTTATTTGTTTACCCATAATTTATGTGCTGTTTATTACTTGCTAAATCAATTTGTTAGCTTCCTCAATGCAAGCAATGTCACATTTGAAACACATGCATGGAATATTTGAAAATAGTTTACATGTTAACCCTTTCGGAATATATGTTTTATGTAAATGGACAAAATAGCTTAAATTTGGGTCGAATGAAATATGATGTATATTGGAGTGATGGACAACATAGGGTAAACACCATGATTTTTCTAGAGTTGAGTTCTTCCTAACCTTAAAATAAGACTTTATTGGATTCTTTCTAAGATGTTATTCGTCCTACCCATCAGATGAAATTACTACAGATTTCTTGGTTTCTATCTCTTTTTTGGAGTTGGTTTCTTCATGTCCTTTAGTTGGGATTTCTTCAACATTTGTCTGGATCTTATGTTCATCATTTTTTTTGTTTGCATCTATGAGACTTCGGATATATTTTCACCATTGATCATGGCCTTTTGCATTGCTATAGTTTGATAGCTTCTACGGTAAAAGCTTTGTTTGTTTGCATTGCTATAGTTCATGCTTTTTCTTTGTGTGTTGAAATGTATAATCTACCTCATAGAACTTGTATTAACAACCCCAGTTTCATCACCTAGTATACTTTTAGTCTTTATAGTTGACATATATTATAGCCTCATGTTCAATCACAAACACCATCAATTATAATTCTAAGTTCTATTGCTGACAATGATTACTATATCTGCATTCTCATGTTCTCTTTTCATGTAATTTTGTAATAGAAAATGTAAATTTATGAAGCTTACACTTTCCACTTAGAAGCTTATGCTTCGCATTGCCCAAGGGTCGACCAATTTTCCATAGCTCTCACATTTTCAAACACTATTCTGATCCATTCGTTTGAAAATTCAAATATCAGTAAGGCTAAGCTAGAAAAAATATCTAGATATGCACCCCGATCTGCTAGAACATGTCCTTGATATATGCAAGTTTATGATATATGCAAGTTTAAGTCCATTCCTGTTCAGTGTTACATTAAGTCACAATGATAAAATCACCGATCAAGATGATATGGCTCTGTTGGTTCTTGTTCCAATTTAAGAACAGTAAAAGCCAATCGATTTTTTCACCAACTCAATTGTTGTAATTAGCAATATTAAGTCATTCCCTGTATTCATCAGAACCATCTTCCTTTATGCCAAATACGGATATAAGTTCAATTTCCACATGATAGTGATAGCACCTGTATATCAATATTCATAGGCATGACTTGTATAAAAGATATAATTTGTTAATATTTATATTCACGCTAGATCCCTCTGGTTACTCACTTGTGTTATGTTTCTGGTTTCCTATATTTTATCTTAGGCACTCATAAGAGCTCAAGTTTCTTATTAGGCCAAAATGAAGTGATGTTTAGATTTGAAGTATTATGATTGCAGTAGTTTGAAAGAAATAATGGGTACGAACTGGCGGCTGATCTAAGCTAAATGAGCTTGTGAGAGACAGAGAAGTGAGCCCCACCTACTTTTCTTCCCTAATTTTACTAGCTGTGTGGGCACTACTTTTTGCCATCAGCGACTTAATTTGGTATACGAGTTGTCAGCACATATCCAACATTCACTAATTTAAATATCTAGGCTAGACAAAGTATTATGTTTCCAAATCTCTTCTGTTGCTTACATTTGGATGAATTTTCTCCAATTTTCTGATATATTTGAGGTCCTTAGGTTAATGAAATTCATTTCTATTTCAATTATATCTGCTTATTTCTGATCCCTAGAATACTCTAATAGGACTGCGGAGGGTCTTCAAAGTGTGGCACACAGTGTAGTGCACTGGTTGCGGATAATGAATGAGGTGGGCTTGTTCTTGTTGTGAAAGTCCTACTTTGCTAGAATCTCATGTACTTCGTTCCCTATGCTCTATATTTGAGAATTCCTTTAATTTTCTAAGAGAATTCATTTTTTTTGTTTTTTTGGTGTTGTGTCTGCACCTTCTTTATCTTCTTCCTTTTATTGTTCTTGAATGTTGAGGTCAGATGAGCAATGTTGAGGTATGATGTGTGAATTGTGTGTATTATCTATTACTTGAAAAATTACTTACAACTACAAAAGGCTATGCATGATCTCTTGAACATATGCAGCCAGTGCATTGTGGCTAAGTGCATTGTGGCTAAGAATGTTGATGAATATGAGTGTCCAGTTTGCGTAGCAACTTGTCCATGTGTAGGTAGGTTTTTCACTTGGGCGAAGTTACAATGAGCATTTCGAAATGTCTTATAAGTGTCAAAGTCATTTTTTTGCAGATCTCAGACCTATTATGCTAATTGAGAAAATGATAGACATATTCAAAAGCTTGGATAATGCTATTGCTTCTAGTGTTCAAAAACTATGCCCTCAACGGCCGGCAGGTTGTATCAATTATTCTCAACATGCATTATTGCACATATGCCTTAGTCTTTTGGGTTGTATCAATTTTCAATATAGTACTTTTCTCAAACCGTAATTGCTTTGCTGTTTAAATATCCTCTTCAAGAATCATTCGTTAGTTCAATTTATTTTTTTATTCTAGTAGAATGTGCAGCATGAAGTTTGCTAATTTTCAGCTCCCAACATTTAAATTTTTAGATTCTTACCAGATCAAAGGAGCAGCTTGTAAAGTTACATCTTATTCGATAGCACAATTTCTTGAGATTAAAGATGAACAATCAACGGATGATGTCAAATGGTTAGCTTTATGCAATTGTAGATTTTCTTAGTTGAATTTTCTCGTTAAGGAGTTTGTTGCATCATGATTAGCTGAAACAACACATGATTTTGTCACTTTAGATGTATCAGTCTTGTTATTGTCTTTGCTATCCAGAAAAATCACTCATAATTGGTTAGATAATTTATCTTAGGATTTAGGACATTTTAGATTTGTTGGCTGCTAACTTCTCCTTGCGACTAATTGGGCAAACATTTTCACTTGTATTATGGTGGTTTGGTAGTATTTATTAAAGGGGATTCTGTTTGAATTTCGATTCACTTTAGCTGTATGTAAATATTCCTGGGTACCATAATTGGTTGGGTTTGAAACAGATATTCGAAACTGAGATGTGGCTTACTGGTAAAAATTATTAAACGCTTGCAATTAACTATAGTGGTGGCATCCACTTTTTTTAGTATGAGCATGTATGATATTAGCCTTACATAAATTTTCTAGCCGTTATACGTGTTGAGAGCTAGCCGTTCTAAGTAGTGCAAGCCTAAATGCAATTGCAGTTGGTATGCATTCTATTCTCCTTTTCAATTTGACTGTTCAGAAACCTGATTGTCGAACCTAGCTAATTTTTAAAAACAAGTTTGTGATATTTGTACCGAAACTGTAGCATGCGTTGTGTTTTGGTGATACAGGATAGCTTCTTTGCGAGCTTTGCTTTTGGTTGGGTCATCACTAACGGTGCTGGCCTTGCATCCTATCCAATTAACACGGTCCGTAGAAGAATGATGATGACATCCGGAGAGGCCGTCAAGTACAAGAGCTCTCTGGATGCATTCCAGCAGATTCTGAAGAACGAAGGGGCCAAGTCTCTCTTCAAGCTGAGCGGGTGCCAACATTGTGGAATTCTGACATTCCCGAAGAGGGAGGTAATAACTAATCTGATGTGGGCTTTCTTACTTCATTGCTAATGAGTTTCTATGTTATGCCTTGTATCTTTTCATCATAGTTTTTTGTTGTGTCTTTTTGGGGTTTGAGTGAGTGAACTTGTTTAAATACTTATATCAATCTTTCCTTGTGCATGCATATAAATTTCATTCTTTTGGAGGTGCTTTTTGGTTTTTTAACATTGTTTTGTTAATGAAAAACTTAGGCAATCTTTTGGTGGTGATGAGCATGAATTATTAAAGGGCTGAAGTGATATTTAAAATCTTGTTTTGCATAATGAATATATATTTTTGCAGTTCGGATCCAGCATATCATCTTTAGTTCATAAATTTGTTTTGCATCAGTTGGATTTTTCACAAAGAAAGATTAGATTGATATGTTAACATTGTAGAACATCTGACATGTTTGTTTATGCCTATTTTGCACATCATGAGGATAATTATTATTCTAATAACTCCTTTTTCTGAAGTCTTGCTCTGATGGATATGTTACTTGCATAACGGTTGATTTTTACAACATTCTTTCATATGTTTTTAGAGATTGCTGACCTCCCATTTGTATGCCTCATAATATGAAAGGTTAACCAAATTTCTTATCATATATTCTATTAACTCAAAGACTAGGTTCTTTGCTCTGATCTGTATATGTTTACATTTTTGCTTAGCATTCTTCAAATGATTTGTGAGTACTTCCACTTTATGGCATTGTACATTTGATAGAGTTGGTGAATCAGTTATGTTAACAGTAGTAATTGCTATCCTAATGATGTATATTAATTTGTTTCTTTTCATCATATTATTGAATGGCATTGATTTGCTATTGGTGAGTTTGTGATTTGTGGGGTGTATCCCCTGATTCTGATATATACTGAACTTATCATATCAGAAATTGGTTTTTTTTTTTGCTTTGATCAATGCAGAAGATGCTGTAGTATGAGCCTGGGAAGAGAATATCGGTAAAGAAAGCTATATATGGAGAATACCTATTTTGATGAGCTAAACAAAGCACACTTGTAGAATCCTCTACTGCTGCTGCTACTATCAATAAACAGAGCATACCAATGGGGGAGCTATCTGCATTAGTGAATTGCATCACAAATTGACTGAACTATGTCATGTGTGCTAATGCACTTGCAATTGTTTGGCAAAGTAAGCTAGATTGGCCCTTTTAGTTCATCATATTGATTCATAAAAATAATAATAATGAGAGATTCATTCTATTTATTCTAGTTAGAATTAACTCATTGTCAAGTTTGATTCATGTCAGGACCCACATTTGGTAACCGTAATTATCCACCTTGCTCTGCTTCTTGCTTTTTTTGTGCCAACTTCTTGTGCATGGCCATGACTCTGATGATACTGGTCGAAAAGATTTGGTTCTGGGCGGTGAAACTCGCGGTGAAGATGTTCCAGCTGAGGCCGGAGAAGCGATACAAGTGGGAGCCCATAAGGCCAGATTAGGAGACGGGCAGCACTCTGGCTATCCTAAGGTCCTCATACAGATACCCATGTTCAATGAGAAAGAGGCCAGTAATCAATTATCTCCCTTACTTCATTCCTCTTAATCTCTATACAGTATTATCAACTGTGCTGTTAATTGTATTTTTGTAGGTGTAAAAGTTGTCAATAAGGGCAGCATGTATGCTGGAGTGGCCATCGGACAAGCTGATAATTCAAGTACTGGACGATTCCACTGATGCTTCGTTAAGGGTGTGTATGAATTGGATTAATATTGATTAATTTCTACACTATTTTCTGTTTGGCATTCGTTAAGGGTGTTTAAGATAAGAAGCAACTTCTCTTTTCAATCTCATGTAGTAGAAGCATTTTTCTGATAGCTCTTTTGCTTCAGGGCATCAGAGGATTGCGTGATGCAATTGCTGCTGGAATTGCTCGTGATGGTTATCCGTCCAATGCAAGTGATATCTTCTTAACAGATGGAGCAAGCCCTGCTGTAATGACCTTGGGAATTCACGTGCTGTAAATGGAGGTGGCAATTCAAAATCTCAAACCTAACCTGCAAACGGACCAGAAATTCATGAAATTTGTTTTTTTTGACTTTGGGCTAAACATCATATTATCAATATTTGGTTGTGTTCCGTATCCATTTATTAGATATGCCAGGTTTTGTTAATGGGCTTGGCTCTTCAGCTATATTTCTATGCAAGATGAATGATGTAACATCATTACATGTTACCTCTTAAAATACATAATTAATTATAATGCTTTCGGTGCATTAAAACCTTGAAAGGTGTGCAAATATTCCTAAATAGTCATTCAACAAGCACTATAGTTCCACTTGCCTGGTTTTGGGTACTTAGGTTCAGGTATCTATTTGAAGATCAAATAAATATTTTCACTTGATGGCATGGTTTTTAGTATTTTGTTAATTGATTATGCCAAATGGTAGTCTGATGGATCATCATCTGGATGCTTAAATACAATGTGTCTAATTTGATAATTTCTTGAATTATTTCTTATTGTTAGGCATTAGTAAAGGGGAATGCTAACGTTCTAGTACTCCCCGCTTAATTACAATGTGAAGAATTACACAGTTAGTTCAAACATCTTTATTCTAGTTTCTCAACTATCCCATCAATATTCTAATTCTTTGTTTGTTTATTATTATTATTTACTTGGTTTTCATCCATACAGATCTATGCAGTCTCCATTACTATACAAATCGTGGTTAACCTGAAAAATTGTTGGCGTGTCTGCAAAGGCAGATCATTATACTTGCATGATTGATCTTTTGGGTAGAGCAAGGCGATTGGCGGATGCACGAGCTCTTATGAGGGAGATGCCGATGAAAGCAGATGCCAGCATATGTGGTGCTTTATTAGGTGCGAGCAGAATACACAAAAACAGCAAATTAGTAGAAGATGCAGCAGAAAAGATTTTTGAGATGGAACCCGCTCTGGAATGTATATTACTGTTGTCGGGAAATGTATTGTTCAAGGAGTGATTTAATGGATAACGATTGATAAGTTTTATATGCGATAATGTTTCTTATTTGTATTACGGATCATCTTCCAATATCAATGCACATTTGCTAATTTATGTTCTTGTTGAATAAAAGCAATTTAATTTGATTGTTTCTTGTAATGATTGTTTCTTGTAATTTAATGTTATTGGTAGTTTATTTAAGCATTTTGAACATTAAATGGATCTATTTAAATATAAAACGTAAGGAGAAACAATAGAATGAATTGAAACAAGCGCTGTCTATCTGAGACCTTTAACAGTGCTTGTACTAAAGAAGTGCTGTCTAAGGTCTCAATAGACAGCGCTTCTTTAGTACAAGCGCTGTTAAAGGCCCCCCTTTAACAGCGCTTGCACTAACAAGCACTGTTAAAGGCCCCCCATTAATAACGACTTGCACTAACAAGCGCTATTAAAGGGGGCCATTAACAGCGCTTGCACAAACAAGCGCTGTTAAAGGCCCACCTTTAACAGCGCTTGCACAAACAAGCGCTGTTAAAGGCCCACCTTTAACAGCGCTTGCACTAACAAGTGCTGTTAAAGGCCCCCCTTTAACAGCGCTTGCACTAACATGTGCTGTTAAAGGGGGGCCTTTAACAGTGCTTGCACATACAAGCGCTGTTAAAGGCCCCCCTTTAACAGTGCTTGCACTAACAAGCGATGTTAAAGGGGGGCCTTTAACAGCGCTTGCACAAGCAAGTGCTATTAAAGGCCCCCCTTTAACAGCGCTTGTAAAGCGCTATTAAAACCAGCCCCTCTTTAGCAGCGGCGAGATAGACATCGCTTGTAAAGCGCTATTAAAGACCTTATTTAAGCGTTGTTAAAGGTCCATTTTGTAGTAGTGCTTTCTCCAGATAAGCATACAGGCGACTGATGTCAATAATATAGTCGACTGTAAAATAGTCAGGCGACTGTAAAACCTTCATCAGTCGTCCGCTGCAGGAGATGGAGAAAAACAGAAAGAGGCAGAGATTGCACTTACGCTACTCAGACGACTGTTGACCAATTCCCAGGCGACTGTAAATATACATGCGACTGTAAACTGTGCAGCAGTCAACTGATGCGAAAAGCTCAAGTAGAGTCTGTTGGATCCTGTGGATGGCAAACAACACTAGAAAAGGGGTTGAATAGTGTTGTTCAAATAATAAATCTTTTTCGATTGTTAATAAACATCCTTCTAATGTTGCCTAAGAAACCAAGTAGAGCGATCTACGCTTGGTTCTTAATCAACAAGTTACTCTTATAAAAGATAAACAATTATAATTACAATATGATAAGAGATCTTTAAACACAGATAGATTTTTACATAGCGGAATCAAATGAATGATCTTTGTAATATGTAAATGAACAAGGAATTACAAAGATATAATAATAAGAAAGTAAATAAAAATTGCTCGCAGAGATAAATAATAAGACACAGAAAAGCAATCGTAGACACAAGGATTTTTATCCTGGTTCCCCACAACCTTTGGGTACGTCCAGTCCCCGACCAATCCGGTACGAGATTTTCCACTATCTGCCTTGGCAAATACAAATACCTAAATCCACTCGTTAGGATTTCCAATGACCTAGTCTTGACCAGGATTTCCAACGGCAACACCTGGACTTGTCCAGGGTTCCAACAACAACACAATAAAATTGATATCCAATTCACCACAATAAATTGATGGAGATTGGTTTTACACCCAGATTCTATAGCCAAATAATAATAGACAAAATTGTGTGTAGTGGCTTGATAGAATAAGATTCTAGATCACACAAAGATACGAAAGAATTCTTTGTGATCTAGATCTAATATTTTTCAAAAATCCTTTAAATAAAAATTAAGAGAAAGTAATACGGATTTGAAAAACAGTTAGCCAATAAAACGAGATTATGATCTTCAGAAAATAATAACGAAATTGCAAGATCAAGAATAAAACAGAATTGGCTAAAGAGAATGAGAGCTTTAGAACTTTAGAGAGTTTGCACGAGAGAATTTGAATTCAATAGTTGTTGTGATTTTCTCAATGAAAATGGTCCTCTATTTATAGGAGAAATATGAGAATTCAAAATTCAAATTACTTTTGACTTTTGTCCCAAAAATCATGGAAGAAAATCGCTCAACGATATTTCAAAATTCAAGTCAAAAACGTCAAACTTTGACAGCTGGTAGTCGACTCCCTAGGAGTGGTAGTCGACTCCCAGTGTGTTTCAGGAAATCTTGATTCTCAACTGGTAGTCGACTCACTACCTTTGGTAGTCGACTCCCAGAGGAGTTTTTCCTGTGACACAACTAGTCAAACAAGTAGCTAACTCCAGGGTGCGTGGAGTTTCACTACGGAATTACAAAACGACTAGAGAAAGCTCTCAAAATCATTTTTGAAGATGATTTAAAAGATATTCAAAAAACATTTTAAAATCGTTTGTGTGTGTGTGATTGTCTATACGATTTGGCTTTAACAATACCCTAAAAAAGACACAACACACTCACTATAGACTAGGACACGTCTTCGGAAGCTTGATCAATTTGATGGAGTAGATGTGAGCTTCACTTGAGCTTCTTGTTCTATTTGAGCTTTGAGCTTCATCATTTGATCTTAGCCATGTTCGTCCTTGTCTTTGAGCGTAGATTGCGCTTCTTTGAGTATGAATAAAGCTTTTCATTTGTCGTATATCCTGCATACTTAATTGTAGTGTAGTTAGTACACTAAGCTTCATTTGGTGTGCTCATCATCAAAATCACTTGGGGTGGAATTCAATTTCTATCAGAGTCAATAGAAATGTTGACTTGAGCAGTGCATATCAGTTGACTGTAGAAGGATCGACAGGCAACTGGAAATCACCCAGTCGACTGTAAATCCTTCAGCAGGCGACTGATGGAAAGCCAGAGACTCCAAATGAGTCTTTGGTCAGGATGAACCTATTAGGTTGGATTCTATGATAATCCTAAGGCTCACTAAGATGGCTAAATGTATATGCATGAATGAGTAGACCATCTATCAAGTCATTACATTAACCTAGACTCAAATGAGAGAGAAAGCAATAAAGAAAATATTACATGGATTACATCGCTTTCCTTAGAGTCTAAGTCTTCCATCATGATGCCTTGATGCTCTCCATCATCTCCAACCTTTGGCACCCCTTGAGTCCAAGCTTTGGACCTTCTTCATTTGATGTCCATCCTTGCACCAAGTGTTTAGTCTCCAAGAAAGATATTCTAGAAATGAAACTGTGAGACTAAAACAAGAGAGTCAATAGCAACAACATAATGTTATGATCATCATCAAAATAAGATTGGTATGAAACACCAATACTCAACAATCTCCCCCTTTTTGATGATGACACACATTATGTAAAACACATATAATTAAAGCACAATGCTAATGAGCTCCCTCTACTTATATGCACCAATTATACAATGAGATACACAATAGAAAATACTCATTATACCAAATGAAATTATGGTGACATATAATAGGCATGGATTACATAAACCAATTGCAATAACAAAATTATGCAAACATGAATGATTTATACAATCCCATATATCTCTCCCCATAGATATATCTCTGCCCAAATGCATATGTATGAAATACAAGAAGTACATTTACATAATGCATATATCTCTCACCCTTGACATCGTCAAAAAGGTGGACATCAAAAATATCCCCCTTTGTCATCTTAATGAAAGATGTGACAATATGCAAGATATAAGGAGATGTATGATACCAAATTGAAAAATTTAGTGGGTATCAATCATTACCCCATGCTCCTCCTAGATCATAGAAATGGTCAAATTTTGACTTCTAGGATCTAATACCAATTATAAAGAAGGAGATTAACAATCTCTAACAATTGAGGTAATATCAATTGTAGAAAAAGAATCTTGGAACATAATTCTCTTTACTAATTGATATACATATAATGGAGCCATGGGCCTAAAGTGTATCAAAGCAATAGATATGGAAAAATCAAGCTTCAATGATACACAATGATATTGCCAAAAGGAATAAACATAAAACATGAAGGCAATATCTAAGGGGTTTGGTTTGAGACCACAAATAACCAAATGTACATAATGATCTCAAACATACCCCAAAATGAGAGTCAAAATATGTTTTAAAATATTTTAAACATACACATATTAACTCCCCCATTAACATACATATTGATCAATAAATACATGCATGTCAATGTATTCCCCAAGGTCCCCATTTTCATGAAAAGAATAAATTTGAAAACATTTTCAAAATCATGAAACACACACAAATAATGGGTATGCAAAAAAAAAAATTTAAGCACAATACCCATGCAAAATGCATATGTGTGAGGAACCTAAGCATTAGGAAACCAAACCCAAGAGGAGTTTGATTTCCTAATGTAATCACATGAGGTGATCACATCCCTAACTAGAGATTTGATGTAACTATCTCTCTCTTGCACATTAATCTTAGTGCGAATCCATAAACTCAAGGATTTCCTAGGCAAGGGTTTTGCCTTTGCAAGATGGATGTGGCATGCTTAGGTGTAGAAACGAATTTCTTGGCATGCATAGAATGAGGATTTTGCTTCTTAGCAAAAAATGAAGAGTCTTCATTCTTCCTCACTACCTCGTGATCTACATGCTTCTTGTTGATGTTATTGTTGTACAAGAAAGCATGGTGATTCTTCTTAGGTGCTTTAGCAATATTTCTTGTATTTGCACCGTAAGAGGAATTAGAGGTGGGTTTGGGTACCACATTTTGAATATACCCCAATCCTCCTCTATGATTTGTCGGATGTTGTTTTTCCAACAAATCATGGAGTGAATCCCTAGAATACACAAAGCTTTTGAGCTTACGAGATTCCTCTTCACATTTCAACGTAAGTTGTTGATGCGAGATTCTAAGCAAAGGTTTTGAGCAACAAGATTGTCATTAGTCAATCTCAATTTCTTACCTTGAGAGAGAAGTGTGTCTCTCTCACTAGTGTCACAAACATGCAAAGCATCATGATTATTTACACTAGTAGATTCTAAAGCATGTACCCTACTCATAGCATTCTTAAGATTAGCTTTCATTTTACCATATGAGTTGATGCACTTACTTGCCAAGTTAGAGGCCACATTGAAGCGGTATTCGAGCTCCTCGTAGGATAGCTTTTCCTCCTCAACTTCCTTATTGCTTTCCTCCTTGACATCCTCATCGCTTTCCTCCTTGACTTCCTCATCACTTTCCTCCTCGCTTGAGCTTGATGAAAAATCTTCCCCATTAGACATGAAGCACATTTCTTCTTTGGAGTTGAGCCACGCCTCTATCTCTTCATCGCTTGAGCTAGAGGAGATTGATGAAGAGTCATCAAAAGCTACAAAACACCTGTGATCGTGCTCCTTGTCATCCTCTTCTTCTTTACTTGATGTGTCCACATCGGAATCATCAAAAGTACCGATAAGTCCTTTCTTTTGGTTCTTGAACTCGGACTTGACTTTACAATACTTCTTTCCTTTCCCTTTATAGGTATCTTTGGTGTGGTTGGAAGGACATTCGGTAGCAATATGACATTTTCCTCTACAATTGAAACAGATAAAATTGTTAGACTGGGATGCAAACTTTGACGAAGATTTACCTTACTTGTCCTTGAGGAATGCCTTGAAATTCTTGAACTGCTTGGCAAGCTCGATGTATTCATCGTCGCTAACATCTTTTTCTTCTTCATCTTCACTCGGAGCTTCCCGTTGAAAGTTCTTTCTCCACTTGAATGACTCCTTCTCGACATGGAGTGCAACCCCCTTTTATTCTCGGGCTTGTTTGGTTGAACCTCTTCCTTATGTTGAAGTAACACTTCATGAGAAATCTCCAATGTATGCCAACTTTCGTTGGCCAATTTGCACATAGAGATACGGTTGAACTCATTCGGAGTGAGGGCGCAATAGAATGCATACATAGCCCTTGCATTGACTCTGATCGAGTCCTTCTCCACCTTAGTTCTAGAAGCCGTGGGTGAAGTAGGCTCCTCAAATGGAAACTCCGTGATGTCCCAAAGGTCTTGACCCTTCATGTAGATCATCATCCTGATCTTTCAACTTGGGTAGTTGGTTACGTTGAAGAGCGGGGGTCGATCGGTAGACAGACCTTCTTCATGAGACGTGGATGAAGCGTTGAATGCCATCGTTGCAGTAAGCTATAAACTCGCTCTGATACCAATTGTAAGGATCACCTTACCCTTGCAATACTAACAACAACACACTAGAGGGGGGTGAATAGTGTAATGGAAATAAAATTGTCCAATTAAAATTAAACTTGCAAATGCGGAATAATAAATGCAAGAGGAAATAATTGACACAATCAATCCAAATGCAAACACAAGATTTTACACTGATTCCCCAAACTTGGGTACGTCCAGCCACACCAATATTCACTATAATCCCACAAACAGAAGTGAATACAAATCTCACAAGGAGATAACCCACTAAGAGGATTTTGCCCTACACAAGGACCCAACCAACCCTACACAAGGGTCAAACTCCCATCTAGAGAATTACTAACTCCCACTCAGAGAATTAGGGTTAGCCCTACACTAGGACACCAAACTCCCACAAAGAGAGTTATTCCCACTAAGAAAATATACTAATCCCACAAAGAGATAAACTCCCACAAAGAGAGAAAGACTAATTCCCAGAAAGAGAATTAGTGTTACAAGAATCACCAAAAAAAATAAATACTCTTACCTATGCCTTGAAATGCTTACTCATAAATGAATGCAAGGCATGGAAGAGGATGTCCAAGTGTTGAGATTGGCTTGCGAGCACTTGGATGATTTTCATTGAGCTGGACTTCAATGCATGAAGAGGAATGAGAGCTCAAAGAGGGAAATGAGAGAGTTTGAGAGTGGCTTATAGATCTCTTGTAATTTTCAATAGCATCAAGAAGTTCTAGAGAAATCAGCACACCCATATATATATATATATATATATATATATATATATATATATATATCTATATATATCTATATATATATATATATATATATCTATATATATCTATATCTATATATATATATATATGAACCCTATATCAACCCTCAAAACCCAAGAAAACAGCTAACAGCATAATGCTGCAACGGCTTGAAACTGGGCAAAAATGACACCGACAGTCGACTGATGATCAAGAGACAGTCGACTGATCAACGACTAGAAAATATCCAACGGCTATAATCTGAGCCAAGACAGTCGACTGATGAAGTCGATCCAGTCGACTATAAACAGGACAGGCGCCTGTAAAACCTTCAGCAGGCGACTGCTGCAGGGGATGGAATAAAACAGAGAGCTGTACTCTTTCTCCAGATAAGCATACAGGCGACTGATGTCAATAATACAGTCGACTGTAAAATAGTCAGGCGACTGTAAAACCTTCATCAGTCTTCTGCTGCAGGAGATGGAGAAAAACAGAAAGAGGCAGAGATTGCACTTACGCTACTCAGACGACTGTTGACCAATTCCCAGGCGACTGTAAATATACATGTGACTATAAACTGTGCAGCAGTCGACTGCTGCGAAAAGCTCAAGTAGAGTCAATAGAAATATTGACTTGAGCAGTGCATATCAGTCGACTGTAGAAGGATCGACAAGCGACTGGAAATCACCCAGTCGACTGTAAATCCTTTAACAGGCGACTGATGGAAATCCAGAGACTCCAAATGAGTCTTTGATCAAGATGAACCTATTAGGTTGGATTCTATGATAATCATAAGGCTCATAAGATGGCTAAATGCATATGCATAAATGAGTAGACCATATATCAAAGCATTACATTAACATAGACTCAAATGAGAGAGAAAGCAATAAAGGAAATATTACATGGATTACATTGTGTTCCTTAGAGTCTAAGTCTTCCATCATGATGCCTTGATGCTCTCCATCGTCTCCAAGCTTTGGCACCCCTTGAGTCCAAGCTTTGGCCCTTCTTCACTTGATGTCCATCCTTGCACCAAGTGTTTAGTCTCCAAGAAAGATATTCTAGAAATGAAACAGTGAGGCTAAAACAAGAGAGTCATTAGCAACAATATAATGTTGTGATCATTATCAAAATAAGATTGGTATGAAACACCAATACTCAACATTTTATTGTCTAAGTTTGTATTCTCTTAATTTTCAATTGAAGATTGCGATCTCCGGTTCCAACGGCCATTTTTGTGGATTTCAAATCCCGAGTATTTTCTACATTTTCTGTATAATATTAATCTTAATATTAAATGATATGATTTTTATAACCAAATTTTGTCTTCTCCTATTTTTCGGTTGAATATGGCGATCTCCCAGTTCTAACAGACAGTTTTTCAGATTTTTCTAAGCTCGGGGCTATTTCTACAGTTTATTGAATATATAGATATTTTTATTAAATGATATGATTTTATAGCCTAAGTATGTATTCTAAATTTTTAGTTGAAGATGGTGATCGCCCGGTTCCAACAAACATTTTTTCGGATTTTTTTGACCTTGAGGCTATTTTCTATAATTTTTAGAAGATATGGATCTTTTTATTAAATGGTATTATTTTTGGCCTAATTTTCTCTTCTGTTATTTTTTTCTTTGAAGATGGCGATCTCCCGGTTCCAGCGGATGTTTTTACGGATTTTACTGAGCTCTGGGCTACTTTCTAAATTTTCTGCATGATATTAATCGTTGTATTAAATGATATAATTTTTATGGATATTTCTGAGGTTTTTTCTAACCTCGCGGGTATTTTCTACATTTATGGAGGATATGGATCTTTTTATTAAATGATATGATTTTTTGGATTAATATTGTCTTCCCTTATTTTCCAGTTCAAATTGGCGATCTCCCGATTCCAAAGGACATTTTTCAGATTTTTCTAAGCTCATGACTGTATTCTACATATTCTGGAAGATATGTATCGTTTTATTAAAATTTTTGATTTTTGGCCTAGTTTTGTCATATCTTATTTTTAAGTTGAAGATGGCGATCTCCCAGTTCAAACGGACATTTTTGCGGATTTTTCTATGCTCAGGGCTATTTTCTACATTTTCTAAAAGATATGGTTGTTTTACTAAATTATATGATTTTTATAACAAAGTTTCTCTTCTCTTATTTTTCAATTGAACATGGCGATCTCCCGATTCCATCGGACATTTTTGCGGATTTTTCTGAGCTCGGGGCTATTTTCTAGAAGATATGCTGTTTTATTAAATGATAGGATTTTTTTGTCTAATTTTTCATTCTCTTATTTTTTTAGTTGAAGATGGCGATCTCCTGGTTCCAACAGACATTTTTGCGTATTTTCCTGAGCTCGGGACTATTTTCTGTATTTTCAGGAAGATATGGATCATTTCTATTCAAATAGATTATATTTATAGCCTAATTTTGTCTTCTCTTATTTTTTAGTTGAAGATGGCGACCTCCCAGTTCCAACGGAAATTTTTGCAGATTTTTTTGAGATCGACTGTATTTTTACATTTTCTATAGGAAATAGATTTTTTATTAAATGATATGATTTTTATAGCCAAATTTTGTCTTCTCTTATTTTTCAGTTGAAGGTGACGATCTCCCGGTACTAAACGACATTTTTAAGTTGAAGGTGGCGATCTCCCGGTACCAACAGACATTTTTGCAGATTTTTCTGAGCTCGGACCTACTACTAAATTTTCTGGAAGATATGTATCTTTTTATTAAATGATATGATTTTTAGCTTAATTTTGTCTATTCTTATCTTTCATTTGGATATGGCAATTTTTCGATTTCAACTGACATTTTTGCGGATTTTTCATAGTTTGTGGCTATTTTCTACATTTTCTAGAAAATTTGGATATTTTTCTAAAATGATAAGATTTTTCTAGCCTAATTTTGGCTTCTATATTTTTCACTTGATGATGGCAGTCTACCAGTTCCAAAAGACATTTTTACGGATTTTTCTGACCTCGAGACTATTTTCTATATTTTCTGCAAGAAATCGATCGTTTTTTAAAAGATAAGATTTTTGGCCTAATTTTGTCTTCTCTTATTTTTTTTTGTTGATGATGGCGATCTCCCGACTCCAAAGGAAATTTTTGCGCATTTTCTGAGCTTTGTGCAATTTTCTGTATTATCTGTAAGATATCGATCGTCTTATTATATGATACATTTTGGCCTAATTTTGTCTTCTCTTTTTTCGTTACATTTGACAATCTTCCGGTTCCGACGGATATTTTTGCGGATCGTTCTGAACACCGAGATATTTTCTACATTCTATGGAAAATTAGAATATTTATATTAAATGATATGATTTTTATTGCCAAATTTTTCTTCCCTTATTTTTCAATTGAACTTAGCGAACTTCCAGTTCTAGTGGACATTTTTGCGGATTTTCTGAGGTCGGTGCTATTTTCTTAATTTTTTGGAAAATATGAATCATTTTAATAAATGATATGATTTTTGTAGCTTAAGTTTGTTTTCAATTATTTTTAGCAATCTCCCGGTTCCAACGGACATTTTTGCGGAATTTTCTTAGCTCCGTGCTATTTTCTACATTTTATGGAAAATTTGGATCTTTTTATTAACTGATACGATTTTTATAATCTAAGTTTTTCTTCTCTTATTTTCGAGTTGAAGTTGGCAATCTCCCGATTCCAATAGAAATTTTTGCAGATGTCTTTGAGCTTCGGGCTATTTTCCACATTTTCTGGAAGATATGGAATGTTTTATTAAATGATATCAGAGAAGACAAAATTAGGCAAAAAAATGTCTGTTGGAACCGGGAAATCGTAATCTTCAATAGAAATATAAGAGAGGACAAAATTTGGAACCGGGAAATCATCATAATCATCTATAAAACTGTCCATTGTAACCGGGATATCGCCATCTTCAAATGAAAATATTTTTATATATCATTTTTTGAGCTTGGTGCTATTTTCCACATTTTATGAAAGATACGGATCTTTTTATTTAGTGATATGATTTTTCTAGCCTACATTTGTCTTCTCTTATATTCCAGTTGATGATGGCGATCGCCCGATTCCAAAGGACATTTTTGCGGATTTTTCTGAGATCAAGGCTATTTACTGCATTTCTGGAAGATATGAATCTTTTTATTACATTATTTGATTTTTGTAGCCTAATTTTGTTTTCTCTTATTTTTTAGTTGAAGGTGGCGATATCTCGGTTCCAATGGACATTTTTATCGATATTTCTGAGCTCAGGACTATTTTCTACATTTTATGTAAAATATGAATCTTTTTATTAAATGATATGTTTTTCTAGCCCAATTTTGCCTTCTCTTATTTTTCAATTGAAGATGGCGATCTCCTGGTTCCAAAGGAATTTTTTAAGGATTTTTCTGACCTTGAGGGTATTTTCTACATTTTATTGCAGATATGGATCTTTTTATTAAATAATATGATATTTATAGCTTATGTTTGTTTTCTCTTATTTTTACTTGAAGATGTCGGTCTCCTAGTTCCAACGGACATTTTTTGCGGATTTTTCTAACCTCAGAGCTTTTTCTGTATTTTCTGGAAGATATCGATCGTTTTATTAAATGATATGATTTTTGGCCTAATTTTGTCTTCTCTTATCTTTTTCGTTGATGATGGCGATCTCCCGGTTCCAACGGATATTTCTGCAGATTGTTTTAAGCTCTGGGCTATTTTCTGTATTATCTGCAAGATATCGACCGTTTTATTAAATGATATGTAGATCTGTTTCCTTCTTTTTCTGCAAAATTTGAATCTCACCATTAAATGATATTATTTTTTGGCAAATTTTGTATTCTCTTTTCTCAGTTGAATATGGCAATCTCCGGATTCCAACGGACATTTTTGCAGATTTTTTGGAGTTTGGTTTTATTTTCAACATTTTCTAGAAGATAAGGATCTACATATTAAATGATATGATTTTCATGGCCTAATTTTGTCTTCTCTTATTTTTCAGTTAAAGATGGCGATCTCCCGGTTACAATAGACATTTTTTCTGATTTTTTGGAGCTCGATGCTATTTTCTACATTTTCTGAAAGAAATGAAACTTTTATTAAATGATATGATTTTTCGGCCTAATTTTGTCTTCTCTTCTTTTTCATTTGAAGATGGCTATCAACCAGTTCCACCAGACTTTTTACCGAACTTCTCTGAGCTCACGACTACTTTCTATATTTTCTGTAAGTTATGTATATTTATATTAAAGGATATGATTTTTATACCATAATTATTTCTTCTCATATTTTTTGTTGAATATGGCGATGCCTCGGTTCCAACAGACATTTTTGTGGACTTTTTATATCTCCGGTCCATTTTCTACATTTTCATGAAGATATGGATCTTTTGGTAAATGATTTGATTTTTTGGCTTAATTTTGTCTTCTCTTAATTTTAAGTTGAAGATGGTGATCTCCCGGTTCCAACGAACTTTTTAGCGGACTTTTCTAAACTTGGGGCTATTTTCTAAATTTTTTAAGATATGATTTTTTAAAATAAATGATAAGATTTTTTTTGGCCCAATTTTCTCTTCTCTTATTTTTCAGTTGAATATGGCGATCTCCCGGTACCAACTACATTTTTGTAGAATTTTCTAAGCGGCGGTCTATTGTATACATTTTCTGAAAAATATGAATCTTTTTATTAAATGATATGATTTTTTTGCCGAATTTTATCTTCTCTTATTTTTAAGTTGAAGATAACAATCTCCTAGTACCAATGAACATTTTTGCGGATTTTTCTAAGTGAGTGGCTATTTTCTAAATTTTATTGAAGATATGAATATTTTTATTAAATGAAATTATTTTTTTGGTACATCGAAAAGTAACAACACTAGGAATCGAACCCAGTTCCTTCCCCTTCTGTAGCTGCTCCCAGTTCTAAGTGAGGGGCTGATGCTCTTTATGTACTTTGAGCATGAGGTTCCACCGTTATCATATCCATTGTGTATATCATTTGATGTATGTTCTAGAAGTAGGGAATTTGTCCTATAATCCAGAAAGGAGATGTAACTTATAATACTGTATGGGAGGGGGTGATACCACTCGACTATTGGCCGTTGTTAATGAGATGATTTTTATAATCTATGTTTGTCTTCTTTTATTTTTTACGTTGAAGATAGCGATCTCCCGGTTCCAACGAACATTTTTGTGGAGTTTTCTGAGCTCGGAATTATTTCTACATTTTCTGGAAGATATGTATCTTTTTATTAAATGATTTGATTTTTGGCCTAATTTTTTCTTCTCTTTTTTCTAGTTGAATATGGCGATCTCCCGATTCCAACTGATATCTTTGTGGATTTTTCTGAGCTCGGGGCTATTTTCTACATTTTCTGGAAGATATGGATCTTCATATTAAATGATATTATTTCATGACCTAATTTTGTCTTCCCTTATATTAATTGATATGATTTTTATAACCAAATTTTGTTTTCTCTTATTTTCCAGTTGAAGATGATGATCTTTTGGTTCCAAAGGACATTTTTGCATATATTTCTGAGCTCGGAGCTATTTTATGTATTTTATGGATGATATTGATCGTATGATATGATTTTTTGGCCTAATATTTTCTTCGCTTATTTTTTCCGTTGAAGATGGCGATGTCCCGGTTCCAACCGATATTTTTTGCGGATTTTTTGAGCTCTGTGATATTTTCTACATTTACTGTAAGATATGAACCTTTTTATTAAATGATATGATTTTATAGCCTAATTTTGTCATCACATAATTTTTAAGTTAAAGAAGACGATCTCCCGGTTCTAAAGGACATTTTTACGAATTTTCCTGATCTTAGGGCTATTTTCAATATTTTCTAAAAGATATGAATCTCTTTATTAAATGATATGATTTTTTGGCCTAATTTTTTCTTCTCTTCTTTTTCAGTTGAAGATGACGATCTCCTGTTACAAATGACTTTTTTGCGGATTTTTCTGGGCTCAGGGCTATTTTCTATATTTTCTGGAAGATATGGAACTATTAATTAAATGATAGAATTTTTGGCTTAATTTTGTCTTCTCTTATTTTTCAGGTTAAGATCGCGATCTCCCGGTTCCAACGGACATTTTTTGCGGATTTTTCTGACTTACGAGCTATTTTCTACATTTTCATTAAGATTTGGATCTTTATATTAAATAAGATGATTTTTATAACTACTTTTTTCTTGTCTTATTTTTTAGCTTAAGATGGTGATATCCCGGTTCCAACGGACTTTTTTAGGGATTTTTATGAGCTTGGTTGTATTTTCTACATTTTCTGGAAGATATGGATCTACATATTAAATGATATGATTCTTAGGGCATAATTTTGTCTTCTCTTATTTTTCAGTTGAATATGGGGATCTCCTGGTTCCTATGGAAATTTTTTTCAGATTTTTTGAAATCGGTGCTATTTTCTACATTTTATGGAAGATGTGTTTCTTTTTATTAAATGATATACTTTTATGTCCTAAATTTATCTTTTCTTGTTTTTTTAGTTGAAGATGTCGATCTCCCCGTTTCAAACGAACATTTTTGCAGATTTTGCCCGAGTTCTTAGCTATTTTTTGTATTTTCTGGAAGAAATGGATCTTTTTATTAAATGATATGATTTTTGGCCTAAATTTAATCTTATCTTATTTTTCATTTGAAGATTGCGATCTCTCTGTTCCATCGGACATTTTTGCAGATTTTTTCGAACTCGGGTCTATTTTCTGCCTTTTAGGAAGATAATGATCGATCTATTAAATGATATGATTTTGGGCCTAATTTTGTCTTCTCTTATTTTTTTCATTGAAGAAGGCGATCTCCCAGTTTCAATGGACATTTTTACGGATTTTTTGAGCTCCAGACTATTTTCTACATTTTCTGGAAGGAAAGGATCTTTGTATTAAATGATATGATTTTTGGCCTAATTTTGTGCTATTTTATTTTTCCCTTGAAGATGGTGATCACACACACACACACACACTCTCTCTCTCTCTCTCTCTCTCTCTCTCTCTCTATCTCTTCAATTGGACATTTTTTCGGATATTCTTCTTTTTCTGATAGATATGGATCTTGCCGTAGAATGAAATGATTTTTTGCCTAAATTTGTCATCTCTTATTTTTCTACAGAAGATAGCGATCTCCTGGTTCCAACCAACATTTTTGCGAAATTTTCTGAGCTTGGGTGCTATTTTCGACATTTTCTGAAAGATATGTATCTTTTTATTAAACGATATGATTTTTGGCCTAATTTTGTTTTCTCTTATTTTTCTGTTGAAGATGGCGATCTACCGGTTCTAACTGACTTTTTTGCAAACTTTTATGAGCTTGGGGCTATTTTCTATATTTTCTGTATGATGTGGATATTTAGATTAAATAATATGATTTTACACCCAAATTTTCTCTTCTCTTATTTTTTAGTTGAAGATGGCAATCTCCTGGTTCTAACGGACATTTTCGCGGACTTTTCAGAGCTCGGTGTCATTTTATACATTTTCTTAAAGATATGATATTTTTATGAGTACGTGGTTATTTTCTGCATTTTCTGGAAGATATGAATCGTTTTATTAGATTATATGATTTTTGGCTTAATTTTGTCTTCTCTTGATTTTTGTTGAAAATGCCGATGTCCCAGTTCCAAGGACATTTTTACGGATTTTTTGAGCTCCGGGCTATTCTCTTCATTTTCTCTAAGATGTGGATATTTATATTAAATGTTGTGAACTTTTTAGCATAATTTTATCATTTCTTATTTTTAGTTGAAGATGGCGATCTCCCGGTTCCAACGGACATTTTTGAAAAAAATTCTAAGCTCGAAAATATTTTCTCCATTTTCTAAAAGATATGGATCTTTTTATTAAATGATATTATTTTTTGGTTTAATTTTGTCTTCTCTTCTTTTTCACTCAAAGATGGAGATCTTCCGGTTCTAATGGAATTTTTTGCGGACTTTTCTGATCTCGAAGCTATTTTCTATATTTTTGTAAGACATGTATCTTTATATTAAATGATATGAGTTTTATTGTTTTATTTTGGCTTCTATTCTTTTTCAGGTTAAAATGACGATCTCCCGGTTCCAACGAATTTTTTGCGGGTTTTTCTCAGGTCGGGGCTATTTTCTAAATTTTCTGGAGGATATGTATATTTTTATTAAATGATAGGATTTTTGATATAATTTTTTCTTCTCTTATTTTTTAGTTGAAGATGGCGATTGCCCGGTTCCAAAGGAAATTTTTGCGAATTTTTCCGAGCTCAGGACTATTTTCAATATTTACCGAAAGATATGAATCTCTTTATTAAATGATATGATTTTTTGGCCTAATTTTGTCTTCTCTTATTTTTCAGTTGAAGATTTCGATCTCCCGGTATCAACGAATAATTTTTACGGATTTTTCTGAGCTCGGGAATATTTTCTGCATTTTCAAGAATATATGAATCTTTTTATAAAATTATATGATTTTGGACTAATTTTGTCTTTTCTTATTTTTAAGTTGAAGGTGGCGATCTCCCGGTTCCAACCGAAATTTTTTCGGATTGTTTTGAGATTGGTGTTATTTTTCACATTTTTTGGTAGATATGGATATTTATATTAAATGATATGTTTTATGGCCTAATTTTGTCCTATCTTATTTTTTGCGGATATTTTTGAGCTCCGGGCTATTTTCCACATTTTCGAAGACATGGAATGTTTTATTAAATGATATGTTTTTGAGCTTGGTGTTATTTTTCATATTTTCTAATTTTTCGTTGATGATGGCGATCTCCCGGTTCCAACGGATGTTTTTGCGTATTTTTCAGAGCTCTGGGCTATTTTCTGTATTACTTATAAGATATCGATCATCTTATTAAGTGATATGCTTTTTTGGCCTTATTTTTTCTTCTCTTTTTTCATTAAATTTGGCGATCTCTCGATTTTGTCGGATATTTTTGCGGATGTTTCTGAGCTCCGGGATATTTTCTACCTTATATGGGAAATAAGAATCTTTATATTAAATGATATGATTTTTATCGCCAAAATTTTTTTCTCTTATTTTTCAGTTGAACTTAGCGAACTTCCGGTTCCAACGGACATTTTTACGAATTTTCTGAGCTCGGTGATATTTTCTTTTCATGGAAATTATGAATTATTTTAATAAATGATATGATTTTTGTAGCTTACGTTTGTCTTCTATTTTTTTAAGTTGAAGATGGCGATCTCCCGATTCCAACGGACATTTTTGCGGAATTTTCTAAGCTCCAGGCTATTTTCTACATTTTATCGAAGATATGGATCTTTTATTAAATGATATGATTTTTATAACCTAAGTTCTTCTTCTCTTATTTTCCAGTTGAAGTTGGCGATCTCCCAGTTCCAACAGAAATTTTTACGGATATTTCTGAGCTCCAGGCTATTTTCCACATTTTCTGGAAGATATGGAATGTTTTATTAAATGATATCAGAGAAGACAAAATTAGGCCAAAAATGTCTGTTGGAACTGGGAAATCACCATCTTCTATTGAAATATAAGAGAAGACAAAATTTGGAACTGGGAAATCTTCATCTTCATCTATAAAAATGTCCATTATAACCAGGATATCACCATCTTCAACCGAAAGAATTTTTATATATCATTTTCTGAGCTTGGTGCTATTTTCCACATTTAATGAAAGATATGGATCTTTTTATTTATTGATATGATTTTTCTAGCGTAAATTTGTCTTCTCTTATTTTCCAGTTGAAGATGTCGATCTTTTTATTAAATGATATGATATTTTGGCATAATGTTGTCTTCTCTTATATTCCAATTGATGATGGCGATTGCCCGATTCCAAAGGACAATTTGGCAGATTTTTCTGAGCTCGGGGCTATTTTCTACATTTTCTGGAAGATATGAATCGTTTTATTACATTATTTGATTTTTGTTACCTAATTTTATTTTCTCTTATTTTTCAGTTGAAGATGGCGATATCCCGGTTCCAACGGAAATTTTTCCCGATATTTCAGAGCTCAGGACTATTTTCTACATTTTATGTACAATTTGAATCTTTTTATTAAATGATATGTTTTCTACCCTAAATTTGTCTTCTCTTATTTTTCAATTGAAGATGGCGATCTCCTGGTTCCAACAGAATTTTTTTGCGGATTTTTCTGACCTCGAGGATCTTTTCTACATTTTTTGCAGATATGGATCTTTTTATTAAATGATATGATTTTTATAGCTTATGTTTGTTTTCTCTTATTTTTCACTTGAAGATTGCGGTCTCCCAATTCCAACGGAATTTTTTGCGGATTTTTGTGACCTTAGGGCTATTTTCTGTATTTTTTGAAAGATATCGCTTGTTTTGTTAAATGATATAATTTTTTGGCCTAATTTTGTCTTCCCTTACTTTTTTCATTGACGATGGCGATCTCCCAGTTCCAGCGGATATTTCTACTGATGTTTCTGAGCTCTGGGCTATTTTCTGTGTTATTTGCAAGATATCGACAGTTTTATTAAATGATATGATTTTTGGCCTAATTTTGTCTTCTCTTTTTTTTGTTAAATTTGGTGATCTCCCAGTTCCGATGGAAGTTTTTGCGGATTTTTCTTAGCTCGAAGCTATTTTCTTCATTTTCTGCAAAATATGAATCTCTTTATTAAATGATATTCCTTTTTGGCAATTTTGTCTTCTTTTTTCAGTTGAAGATGGAGATCTCTCAATTCCAACGGACATTTTTGCAGATTTTTTGAGCTTGGTTTTATTTTTAACATTTTCTTGAAGATATGGATCTACATATTAAATGAGATTATTTTATGGCCGAATTTTGTCTTCTTTTATTTTTCAGTTGAAGATGGCGATCTCCCGGATACAACCGACATTTTTTTCTGATTTTTCGGAGCTCATTGCTATTTTCTACATTTTCTAATCATGTGAATCTTTTTATTAAATGATATGATTTTTTGGCCTAATTTTGTCTTCTCTTCTTTTTCAGTTGAAGATGGCGATCTGTCGGTTCCAACGGACTTTTTTGTAAGTTTTGTATCTTTATATTAAATGAAATGATTTTTATACCCTAATTATTTATTCTCATATTTTTCAAGTTGAATATGGCGACCCCCCAGTTCCAACAGAAATTTTTATAGGCTTTTCAGATCTCCGGTCCATTTTCTAGATTTTCTGGAAGATATGGATCTTTTTATTAAATGATTAGACGTTTGGCTTAATTTTGTATTCTCATATTTTTTTAGTTGAAGATGCTGATCTCTCAGTTCCAACGGACTTTTTAGCGGACTTTTCTAAGCTTGAGACTATTTTCTAAATTTTCTATAAGATATGAATTTTTTTAATAAATGATAAGAGTTTTTGGCCCAATTTCCTATTCTCTTATATTTTAGTTGAATATGGTAATCTCCCGATTCCAACTAACATTTTTTACAGACTTTTCTAAGCTCTGGGCTATTGTCTACATTTTCTGAAAGATATGAATCTTTTTATTAAATGATATGATTTTTTGCCTAATTTTATCTTCTTTTATTTTTAAGTTGAAAAAACGATCTCCCGGTACCAACGAACATTTTTACGGATTTTTCTAAGCATTGTCTAAATTTTATTGAAGATATAAATCCTTTTATTAAATGATATGATTTTTTGGTACATCGGAAAGTAACAACACCGGGAATCGAACCCAGTTCTTCATCTTCTGTAGCTGTTCCCAGTTCCTACAGTGTCTCCATTATTGAACAAAGGGAGGGCTGATGCTCTTTATGTACTTTCAGTATGAGGTTCCATCGCTATCATATCCATTGTGTATATCATCTGATGTATTATTCTGGAAGTTGGGAATCCATCCCATAATCCTGCAAGGAGCTGGAACTTATGATACAGTAGTGGACAGGGTGATACCACTCTGCCACTGGCCGATGGTAATGATATGATTTTTATAGTTTACGTTTGTCTTCTCTTATTTTTTTACGTTGCAAAAGCAATCTCCCGGATCCAACAGACATTTTTGTGCAGTTTTCTGAGCTTGGAAATATTTCTACATTTTGTTGGAAGATATGTATCTTCTTATTAAATGATATGATTTTTGGCCTAATTTTTTCTTCTCTTTTTTCAGTTGAATATTGCGATCTCCAGGTTCTAACGGACATTTTTGCGGATTTTTCTGAGCTCGGTGCTATTTTCTACATTTTTGGAAGATATGAATCTTCAGATTAAATGATATTATTTTATGGCCTAATTTTGTCTTTCCCTATATTAAATGATATGATTTTTATAACCAAATTTTGTTTTCTCTTATTTTTCAGTTGAAGATGGCGATCTTTTGGTTCCAAAGGACATTTTTGTGGATATTTCTAAGCTCGAAGCTATTTTCTGTATTTTCTGAATGATATTGATCGTATGATATTATTTTTTGACCTAACTTTGTCTTCGCTTATTTTTTCGTTGAAGATGCTGCTCTCCCGGTTCAAACAGACATTTTTGTCGATTTTTTGTGCTCTGTGCTATTTTCTACATTTTCTGTAAGATATGAACCTTTTTATTGAATGATATGATTTTTATATCCTAATTTTGTCATCTCATATTTTTTAAGTTGAAGAAGGCGATCTCCAAGTTCCAAAGGATATTTTTGCAAATTTTCTGGAGCTCAGGATTATTTTCAATATTTTCTGAAAGATATGAATCTCTTTACTAAATGATATGATTTTTTGGCTTAATTTTGTCTTCTCTTCTTTTTCAGTTGAAGATGATGATCTTCTGTTCCAAAGGACTTTTTTGCAGATTTTTCTGGGCTCGGGGCTTTTTGCTATATTTTCTGGAAGATATGGAACTATTTATTAAATGATAGAATTTTTGGCCAAATTTTGTCTTCTCTTATTTTTCAGGTTAAGATCGTGCTCTCCCGGTTCCAACTGATATTTTTTCGAATTTTTCTGAGCTATGGGCTATTTTCAACATTTTCTTAAGATTTGGATCTTTATATTAAATAATATGATTTGTATATCTACTTTTTTCTTCTCTTATTTTTAGCTGAAGATGGTGATATATCTCGATTCCAACGAACATTTTTGCTGATTTTGATGATCTTAGCCCTATTTTCTATATTTTTTGGAAGATATGGATCTATATATTAAATGATATGATTCTTAGGGCATTCTTCGCGTATTTTTTCGTTGAAGATGCTGATCTCTCGGTTCCAACAGACATTTTTTGCGGATTTTTTTGAGCTCTGTGTAATTTTCTATATTTTCTGTAAGATATGAATGTTTTTATTAAATGATATAATTTTTATAGCCTAATTTTGTCATCTCATATTTTTTAAGTTAAAGAAGGCAATCTCCATGTTCCAAAGGATATTTTTGCGAATTTTCCGGAGCTCGGGGCTATTTTCAATATTTTTTGAAAGATATGAATCTCTTTATTAAATGATATGATTTTGTGGCCTAATTCTGTCTTCTCTTCTTTTTTAGTTGAATATGACGATCTCCTGTTCCAACTGACTATTTTACGGATTTTTCTGGGCTCGGGGCTATTTTCTATATTTTCTGGAAGATATGGAACTATTTATTAAATGATAGAATTTTTTCCCTAAATTGTTCTTCTCTTATTTTTCGTGTTAAGATCGCGATCTCTCGGTTCCAACAGACATTTTTGCAGATTTTTCTGAGCTACGGGCTATTTTCTACATTTTTATTAAGATTTGGATCTTTATATTAAATAATATAATTTGTATAGCTACTTTTTTCTTCTCTTATTTTTACCTGAAGATGGTGATATCCCGATTTCAACGTACATTTTTGCGGATTTTTATGAGCTTGGTCCTATTTTCTACATTTTTTGGAAGATATGGATCTATATATTTAATGATATGATTCTTAGAGCATAATTTGTCTTCTCTTAATTTTAGGTTGAAGATGTGGATCTCCCGGTTTTAATGGAAATTTTTTCGGATTTTTCCGAGCTCGGTGCTATTTTCTACATTTTATGGAAGATATATTTCTTTTTATTAAATGATATCATTTTATGGCCTAAATTTATCGTTTCTTATTTTTTTTCAGTTGAAGATGTCGATCTCCCGGTTCAAACGGACATTTTTGCGGATTTTACCAAGCTCGTAGCTATTTTTTGTATTTTCTGGAAGAAATGGATCTTTTTATTAAATGATTGATTTTTGGCATAATTTGGTCTTCTCTTATTTTTAAGTTGAAGATTGGGATCTCTCTGTTCCATCGGACTTTTTTGCGAATTTTTTTCAAGCTCGGGCCTATTTTCTGCATTTTCAGGAAGATGTCGATCAATCTATTAAATGATATGATTGTTTGGCCTAATTTTATCTTCCCTTATTGTTTTCGTTGAAGATGGCGATCTCCCGGTTTCAAGGTAATTTTTACGGACTTTTCTGAGCTCCAGATTCTTTTCTACATTTTCTCGAAGGTAAGGATCTTTTTATTAAATGATATGATTTTTTGGCCTAATTTTGTGCTATCTTATTTTTCACTTGAAGATGGTGATCTCTCCCTCTACAACTGGACATTTTTTGGATATTTCTGAGCTCGGGTTTTATTTTCTGCATTTCTGGAAGAGCTCTGCGTTATTTTCTTCTTTTTCTAAAAGATATGGATCTAGTCGTAGAATGATACGATTTTTTTTGCCTAATTTTGTCATCTCTTATTTTTCTATTGAAGATAGCGATCTCCCGGTTTCAACCTACATTTTTACGAATTTTTCTGATCTTGGGGCTATTTTTGACATTTTTTAAAACATATGTATCTTTTATTAAATGATATGACTTTTTTGGTTTAATTTTGTTTTCTCTTATTTTTCTGTTGAAGGTGGTGATCTATTGGTTCTAACTAACATTTTTGCGAACTTTTATGAGCTTGGGGCTATTTTCTATATTTTCTGTAAGATATGGATATTTAGATTACATGATATGATTTTTACATCCTAATTTTTTCTTCTCTTATTTTTCAGTTGAAGTTGGCGATCTCCCGGTTCCAACGGACATTTTCGCGGACTTTTCAGAGCTCGAGGTCAGTTTCTACATTTTCTTAAAGATATGATATTTTTATTAAATGATATGATTCTTTGGCCTAATTTTGTCTTCTCTTATTTTTCAGTTGAAGATGGTGATTTCTATTTCCAACGCACATTTTTGCGTATTTTTTTGAGCTCAGGCATATTTCTCCACTTTCTGAAAGATATGCATCTTTTTATTAAATGATATGATTTTTGGCTTAATTTTGTCTACTCTTATTTTTAGTTGAATATAGCGATCTTTCAGTTCCAACGAACATCTTTGCAGATTTTTCTGAGTTTACGGCTATTTTCTACATTTTCTAGAAAATATGGATCTTTTTATTGAATGATATGATTTTTCTAGCCTAATTTTGGCTTCTCTTTTTTCACTTGAAGATGGCGGTCTTCCAGTCCAATAGACATTTTTATAGATTTTTCTGACCTCGAGGTTATTTTCTGTATTTTCTGAAAGATATCGATCATTTTATTAAATGATATGATTTTTGGGCCTAATTTTGTATTCTCTTATTTTTTTTCATTGATGATGGCGATCTCTTGGTTCCAACGGATATTTTTGCGCATTTTTCTGAGCTCTTGGCTATTTCTATATTATCCGCAAGATATCGATCATCTTATTAAATGATACGATTTTTGGCCTAATTTTGTCCTTTCTTTTTTTCGTTAAATTTGGCGATCTCCTGGTTTCGACAGATATTTTTGCATAATTTTTTGAGATCTGGGATATTTTCAACATTTTATAGAAAATAAGAATCTATTTATTAAATGATATGATTTATATTGCCAATTTTTTCTTCTCTTATTTTTCAGTTGAACTTAGCGATCTCCCTGTTCCGACTGACATTTTTGCGGATTTTCTGAGCTCAGTGCTATTTTCATTATTTTATGGAAAATATGAATCATTTTTAAAAATGATATGAATTTTGTATCTTTAGTTTGTCTTCTATTATTTTTAAGTTGAAGATGGCGATCTCCCTGTTCCACGGACATTTTTGCGGATTTTTCTGAGCTCCGGGCTATTTCCAACATTTTATGGAAGATATGGATCTTTTTATTAAATGATATGATTTTATAACCTAAGTTTTTCTTCTCTTATTTTTCAGTTGAAGTTGGCAATCTCCCGGTTCCAACTGAAATTATTGCGGATATTTCGGAGCTCCGGGCTATGTTCCTCATTTTATGGAAGATATGGAATGTTTTATTAAATGATATCAGAGAAGAAAAAATTAGGCCAAAAATATCTGTTAGGATCAGGAAATCGCCATCTTCAATTGAAATATAAGAGAAGACAAAATTCAGATCCGGAAAATCGTCATCTTCATCTATGAAATAGTCTGTTGTAACCAAAATATCGCCATCTTCAACTTTAAAGATTTTTATATATCATTTTCTTAGCTTAGTGCTATTTTTCATATTTTATGAAAGATATGGATCTTTTTATTAATTGATATAATTTTTCAAGTCTAAATTTTTCTTCTCTTATTTTCCAGTTGAAGATGTCGATATTTTTATTAAATGATATGATATTTTGGCCTAATTTTGTCTCTCTTATATTCTAGTTGATGTGGCGATCTCCCGGTTCCAACGGACATTTTTTATGAATTTTTCTAGCTCGGGGCTGTTTTCTACATTTTCTGGGAGATATGGATCTTTTATTACATTATTTGATTTTTGTTGCCTAATTTTGTCTTCTTTTATTTTTCAGTTGAAGATGGCGATCTCCCTGTTCCAACGAAAATTTTTGCGGATTTTTCCGACTTCAGGCTTTTTTCTACAATTTCTTGCAGATATGGATCTTTTTATTAAATGAAATAATTTTTATAGCTTACGTTTGTCTTCTCTTATTTTTTTCATTTGAAGATGGCGGTCTCCCGGTTCCAACGGATATTTTTACAGATATTTCTCACCTCGGCGCTATTTTCTGTATTTTTGGAACATATCGATCGTTTAATTAAATGATATGATTTTTTGGCCTAATTTTGTCTTTTCTTATTTTTTTTCATTGATGATGGCGATCTCACGGTTCCAATGGATATTTCTACAGATATTTCTGAGCTCAGGGCTATTTCGTATTATCTGGAAGATATTGATCATTTTATTAAATGATATGATTTTTGGCCTAATTTTGTCTTCTCTCTTTTTGGTTAAATTTGGCCATCTCCCGATTCTGATGGATATTTTAACTGATTTTTCTGAGCTCAGGGATATTTTCGAAATTTTATGGAAAATACGAACCTTTATATAGAAAGTGATTTTTATTGCCAAATTTTGTCTTCTCTTATTTTTAATTTTAACGTAGCGATCTCCTGGTTCTAACAGACATTTTTCGGATTTTCTGAGCTCGGTACTTTTTTCTTTATTTTATGGAATATATGGATCGGTTTATTAAATGATATGACTTTTATAGCTTAGGTTTTTCTTATATTATTTTTAAGTTGAAAATGGCGATCTTCCGGTTCCAACGAACATTTTTGCGGATTTTTCTGAGCTCAGGGCTATTTTTTACTTGTTATGCAAGATATGGATCTTTTGATTAAATGATATGATATTTATAACCAAAGTTTGTATTCTCTTATTTTCCAGTTGAAGATGGCGATCTTTTTTTGAATGATATGATTTTTTGACTTAATTTTGTCTTCTCTTATATTTCTGGGTGTAGATGGCATTCTCTCAAGGACATTTTTGCGGATTTTTTTGAGTTCCGAGCTATTTTCCACATTTTATGGAAGATAATGATCATTTTATTAAATGATATGATTTTGGCCTAATTTTATCTTCTCTTACTTTTCAGTTAAAGTTGGCGATCTCACGGATCCAACGGAAATTTTTGTGGATATTTCTGAGCTCCGGGATATTTTCCACATTTTTTAGAAAATATGGATCGTTTTATTAAATGATATGAGAAGACAAAATTAGGCCAAAAAATGTCTGTTGGAACCGGAAAGTCGCCATCTTCAACTGAAATATCAGAGAAGACAAAATTCAACCGGGAAATCACAATCTTCACCTATAAAAAGTCCATTGTAACCGGGATATCTTCATCTCCAGTTAAAAAAGATTTTTACATATCATTTTCTGAGCTTGGTGCTATTTTCTATATTTTATGAAAGATATGGATCTTTTTATGAATTGAAATGATTTGTAGCCTATGTTTGTCTTCTCTTATTTTTAAGTTGAAGATGACGATCTTTTTATTAAATGATATTATTTTTGGTCTAATTTTGTCTTCTCTTATATACTAGTTGAAGATGGCGATCTCCCGGTTCTAACCGACCTATTTTGCACATTTTATGGAAGATATGGATCTTTTTATTAAATGATTTGATTTTTGTAGCAAATTTTTTCTTATCTATTTTTAAGTTGAAAATGGCGATCACTTGGTACTAAAGACATTTTGCGGATTTTTTTGAGCTCAGGGCTAATTTATACATTTTAGGGAAGCTATGGATCTTTTTATTAAATGATATGATTTTTTGGCCTTATTTTGTCATCTCTTATTTTTAAATTGAAAATGACGATCTCTTGGTTCCAACGGACATTTTTGCAGATTTTTCTGAGCTTCGAGCTATTTTCTTAATGTTATGGAAGATAGGCATCTTTTTATAAAATGATATGATTTTTATTGCTGTTACGGCTATTTTGACCGGGCCCGGAAGAGCCAAGTCAACGACGACCGGTCAACCGGCCTGCTACGGCCTTGGGCCCCGGCCCCAGAGATCTCACGGGCGGCCGAGATCCCCTTGCCGAGCAAAGAGCACCGAGGGTAGTAGAGCATGGCAGGCACATCGTACGGAGCTACCCCAACGCTGAAGCGCCGCGTTGCCGAGCATACCATCTGAGCATCAGATGCAGGAAATCTTCAAGAATCTCTGCAAAGGATCCCGCGTATCTCCCCGTCTAGGATCTCACACGTCGCAAGGGATCAATGACCGGGTTCTGGCTCAACAACCGATGGCGATGCACCCCGCCTAGTGGGCTCATCCTCGATAACTCAACAAACTATCAAGATCCAGCGATGTTCGTACCGAGCCACAGACGTCGACCCTACAGGCACGTTGACGCTCAGACCAATTCGAGCTTCGATAGGCTGCCAATCGAGCCAACCGGACTATGGAACTCTAACCCAGCCACCACTGGAGCACCGAGCTAGGATCCAGACAAAAGCTGGAGCCGGAGCCGGAGCCAGAGCTGGAGCCAGAGCAGGAGCAGGAGCCGGAGCTGGAGCTGTAGATACGATCCAGACAAAAGCTGGAGCTGAAGTAGGAAATGGAACTGGAGCTGTGTCTAGATGAGGCCGACCCATCCAAGAGGAGGCCGACCACACCAGTTTAACCAACCCAGGAGGAGGCCGACCAGACGAGTCCGACCACCTTGCCAAGTAATGGAGTCTCGACGCCAAGCCACCTCATCGAGCTTACAAAGTTATCCCCACTGCCACGGAGCTGTTAAACCAGTCGAGCATCCAGACCGCTCCTCCGACCGTGGCTGAGCCGTCTGGCCGATGCACCACCGTCTGAGTTCGAGCAACCAAGCAGCTCCTCCGACCGAGGCCGACCAGTTCAGGCCGAGGCCGAGGCTGACCCCAGAGGAGGCCAACCAGTCCGACCAGACGAGTCGGACCACCCTTCCAAGCTTCCGAGCCACCTTGTCAAACTCTCAAAGTCATCCTCATCCGCCCGAGCTGGACAAAGTAGTGGCAGAACGCCACCATGGAATCTTCGAAGGTCTTCACCTCCTACGTCGGTCGTAAGCCGAGGGGCAACTCCCCTCGCCACCGAACGAATCTCCTTCATCGGCCGTAAGCCTAGGGGCAACTCCCCTCGCCACCGAACGGACGAGCTCAATCTCAGTGCTGGGGGCAACTCCTTCCGCTGAACGAATCGCCTTCGTTGGCCGTAAGCCGAGGGGCAACTCCCCTCGCCACCGAACGAATCGCCTTCGTCGGCCGTAAGCCGAGGGGCAACTCCCCTCGCCACCGAACGAATCTCCTTCGTCGGCCGTAAGCCGAGGGGCAACTCCCCTCGCCACCGAACGAAGCTCCTTCGTCGGCCGTAAGCCGAGGGGCAACTCCCCTCGCCACCGAACGAATCTCCTTCGAAAAGAAAAAAGAAAGAGCATCTTCTCCCCCCTTATACTACATCTCCTGACCTTAACCTTAACAATGGTAGAGCTCGGAAGATGGGGGCAATTGTTACGGCTATTTTGACCGGGCCCGGAAGAGCCAAGTCAACGACGACCGGTCAACCGGCCTGCTACGGCCTTGGGCCCCGGCCCCAGAGATCTCACGGGCGGGCCGCGCTTATCCGCCCAAGATGAAGGCCCAAAAGGCTGCCCACTTCTGTAGTGGAGGAAAATCGGGGCCCAAATCGAGGAAGCCTTCGCCAAGTATGACAACCGCCCAGTATCATCATGATCCGCCAATTATGGCAGCCACCTTCATGGCTCGCCAAATATGGCAACCGTCCAAGGCCATCACTCTCTAGCCATCATGGCTCGGCTTAAATGGCTCGGCTTAATGGCCCGACTTAAATGGCCTTCACTCTATAGCCATCATGGCTCGGCTTAATGGCTCGGCTTAATGGCCCGACTTAAATGGCCATCACTTTCCAGCCATCAAGGCCCGCCGAATATGGCAACCGCCCGAGTCCATCACTCCAGCCATCATGGCCACCTTTAGGACTTTCATCTCCTCATCAAGATGGGCGCAATTAGTGGGGGTCAAAGCTTCCCACATTTGCACGTCCCCATGAATGATGGCCATGATGTCACATCATGGCACATTATTAGGACGAGCCACCTATATGAGGGGAAGGTGGGGATCATCCAAAGGGGACGGATCTTCGCGATCGAGAACGATGGTATCACATACAAACACTCTTACTCCTTCTTCCACCTCAATATTTCTCCTCCATAACTTGGCCCGGGGATCGAGTATCGGTCTCTCCGTGAGCCATACTCGCTCCCACCAAGCCTTTACACAGATCCGTTCTGACTTAGGCATCGGAGGGGAATTGGTCGGAACCAAGGTCCAACCCCCCTGACGAGCTCTCTCGTCTATTCAGGTCCAGGAGATCCAGCGACGCCTAGGCTACCCCTTAGCGTCCTTCCAACCGGAGCCGAGCACCCTCGTCCCCCGAGCTCGTTCATCTCCTCCACCACGAGGACGTCGCTCTGCCGAGGCTACCCCTCGCCGAGCCGACGCAATGATCCGCGCGTCCTGCAGCGAGCGACTCTGCCTTCAACCGATCCCGGAGGTTGTCATCTCGCCGAGGCTACCCCTCGGCCCACCAAAGAACGGAGCCGCGCCTTTCCGCTCGAGCGAACGTGCCGTCGGTCGACCCCACCGGTCATCTCCGTCTCAAGCGACAGCCACGACAACTCGGGGGTCCCACGCGTCCCCCCTTGACCGCGTTGACCACGCACCTTCCACACTATTAATGTGTTCTGCTAAAAATAGCAGAAACATTTGGCGCCGTCTGTGGGAACGAGTTAACATCCACGATGTCAACCACACGTGCAACGACTTGTTCTGTTAATTAAAAACTTGGAAGATCCAACGAGACCCGTAATAGGTCGAAAGGCAGTCCCTTGTCTTAAACCAGATCGGGCCGAGGATCAATCAACCCACACGGATGGGACCCCTCCCTACGCAAATGACAGCTGCACCAATTAAAGAGCATTAAAACTTGCATTACATTTTTGCCAGTAGCAATCTCACGCATGTCAATACAATTGAAGAATATTGAATCTGTTCTTTTTTGCAAGTGACATGCTAGCAAGTGGCAACTTTGGCGAAAGTTGATCGGCCCCGCGGCCCTCAAAACCACCATGGGTTAGGCAAACACGATTAAGGCCATCCTTGATCGATTCGCCAGGAGCGACGTTTCATTTTGACACGAGACTGTCAACCTGATTGAAGAGGAAGCCGGCATTCGATGATATTCCCTGAGGCTCTAAGCGATTCCACTTGCGATTGATAGACCCTCGCTATCCAAGCTCGCCGACTCAGCAAGGCTTCGGATCTAGGGACATTCGAACCAATCCAAGTCCTTCGACCCAGGAGTGGAACCTGCCTCTGAAGTTCATCGGAGATAAGGCGTCGACCCTTTTCTAGTCAGAGATCAAATAGTCCGACCCCTCCATCTTCGAGCTCGATCAGCGGTAGAGCTTTCTCGACGATTCGATTTCCGAGCTCAGATATCGAATAAGACTCGTCAATAACTCGCCGACCCATCCCCGCCTCGATGGAAGCCTGACCATGGTGCGTCCTGATCCCACACCTCGCCAGCGTGCGATCAGCGCCGCCACACCTCCTCTGAGCACGCTGACTCGTCAGACGTCGATTCCCATTCCTAGAAGCTCGTCCCAGATCCTCGTCGGAGCTTCGACCCAGCTAGGGTCATCCCAGAAGCTCCAGTCGTTCAGATCTCGCTTGAAGTTCAGAACTTTTTGCGGATCGGAGTTTGTGTCAACCGACACTCGCGACGATCGATGGTGACGGAGCACCATCATCCACCGGCACCAAAGCTATAAGCAGGATCCTTTCCTCGGATGATATCTCCTCAACGAGCTTCCTCACCTTCCATTCAAGGGGAATCAGGCACCAACAGATCCATCTCTTCGGCTCTGACCGAACTTCATGGAGCTATGCTCCGACCAAGCTTGAGTCGACCGAGCAACTGAGTCTCCACCATCGACCAATCAAACTGCTCCCATCAAGCTCCAACCTTCATCCGAACTCGATGGGGTGACATGATGCCGAGCTCGATCCAATGAATCCATCGATTCGACGAAGCTTCGATCGGTGCCCCCAGCCTTATACGAGCTCCGACCGGTGCCCAGAGCATCGACTTGGAGTTCCCTCACCGCAACATCGAGTTTCGATGTGGAAGGGTTCGTCTGACTATGCCCTCGTCGGAGCAGATCCGACCTCGACCGAGAGTCCCATGTTCCGGTGAGAGATGCTGAGGTCAGTTGCACGAGCTTGTAACCCGGCGGGGCAATAAATGATGAGTGACATCAATCTCCAGTTCTTGCATAATGTCATCGATCTGAGCTCGGGTGCACTGAGGCATGGATGAAGTTGCAGAAGTGGGTGCGGATCTTGCAGCTGGCGCAAAGCCGATGCCACCGCCGCCAGGGATCAGATCTGACGAGATCTACTCGGTGAAGACCTCGAGAAGCTCATCGGCAACGACGACGAGCTCATTAAGATGGGTTCGGCAGAGACCGAGATCCCGTCGTGACCGTTCCCGACGACCATAGTCATCCAACAACTAGAGGGAGCAACGACAGGTCCATTGAGGAGAACCCAATTGATTACAGTCTCTTTCTCGAGAGTTAAATATCAGACCGCCCATCAGATCCTCATCGAGCTGGGCGCGATACCGCTGGACGTGAGGCTTGCCTTGCTCGATCTACTGGAATGGGCTTATCTATCCCAGCTCTCTTAATCCAAGCCTCTGTGCTGATCATCCGAGACTCCAGGCCGAGCTTCCGAGCATCCGTGTCGGGCTTCCGTGCATCCATGTTGACCATCCGAGGCTTCCGACCGCGCATTCGAGCGTATGCAAGCTGAGATCAAGACCCGAGCATCCGAGTGGTTATACCGAGCGAGCCGAGCTTGCGACCGACCCAGCTAAAAGGTCGATCTATTACGGATCTTTATTTATTAATTGATTTTCCTCTGCTAACCGTAGATGCTCTCTTAACAACTACCCTTCCTCCGATTTTTTGCAAATTCGAGACATACGGCCATGAAAAGCTCTAGAGTGTAGTAGCACCGAGATCCCCTTGCCGAGCAAAGAGCACTGAGGGTAGTAGAGCATGGCAGGCACATCGTACGGAGCTACCCCAACGCTGAAGCGCCGCGTTGCCGAGCATGCCATCCGAGCATCAGATGCAGGAAATCTTCAAGAATCTCTGCAAAGGATCCCGCGTATCTCCCCGTCTAGGATCTCACACGTCGCAAGGGATCAATGACCGGGTTCTGGCTCAACAACCGATGGCGATGCACCCCGCCTAGTGGGCTCATCCTCGACAACTCAAAAAACTATCAAGATCCAGCGATGTTCGTACCAAGCCACAGACGTCGACCCTACAGGCACGTTGATGCTCAGACCAATTCGAGCTTCGATAGGCTGCCAATCGAGCCAACCGGACTATGGAACTCTAACCCAGCCACCACCAGAGCACCGAGCTAGGATCCAGACAAAAGCTGGAGCCGGAGCCGGAGCTGGAGCTGGAGCCGGAGCTGGAGCAGGAGCCGGAGCTGGAGCTGTAGATACGATCCAGACAAAAGCTGGAGCTGAAGTAGGAAATGGAACTGGAGCTGTGTCTAGATGAGGCCGACCCATCCAAGAGGAGGCCGACCACACCAGTTTAACCAACCCAGGAGGAGGCCGACCAGACGAGTCCGACCACCTTGCCAAGTAACGGAGTCTCGACGACAAGCCACCTCGTCGAGCTTACAAAGTTATCCCCACTGCGACGGAGCTGTTAAACCAGTCGAGCATCCAGACCGCTCCTCCGACCGTGGCTGAGCCGTCTGGCCGATGCACCACAGTCTGAGTTCGAGCAGCCAAGCAGCTCCTCCGACCGAGGCCGACCAGTTCAGGCCGAGGCCGAGGCCGACCCCAGAGGAGGCCGACCAGTCCGACCAGACGAGTCGGACCACCCTTCCAAGCTTTCGAGCCACCTTGTCAAACTCTCAAAGTCATCCTCATCCGCCCGAGCTGGACAAAGTAGTGGCAGAACGCCACCATGGAATCTTCGAAGGTCTTCACCTCCTACGTCGGCTGTAAGCCGAGGGGCAACTCCCCTCGCCACCGAACGAATCTCCTTCATCGGCCGTAAGCCTAGGGGCAACTCCCCTCGCCACCGAACGGACGAGCTCAATCTCAGTGCTGGGGGCAACTCCTTCCGCTGAACGAATCGCCTTCGTCGGCCGTAAGCCGAGGGGCAACTCCCCTCGCCACCGAACGAATCGCCTTCGTCGGCCGTAAGCCGAGGGGCAACTCCCCTCGCCACCGAATGAATCTCCTTCGTCGGCCGTAAGTCGAGGGGCAACTCCCCTCGCCACCGAACGAAGCTCCTTCGTCGGCCGTAAGCCGAGGGGCAACTCCCCTCGCCACCGAACGAATCTCCTTCGAAAAGAAAAAAGAAAGAGCATCTTCTCCCCCCTTATACTACATCTCCCGACCTCAACCTTAACAATGGTAGAGCTCGGAAGATGGGGGCAATTGTTACGGCTATTTTGACCGGGCCCGGAAGAGCCAAGTCAACGAAGACCGGTCAACCGGCCTGCTACGGCCTTGGGCCCCGGCCCCAGAGATCTCACGGGCGGGCCGCGCTTATCCGCCCAAGATGAAGGCCCAAAAGGCTGCCCACTTCTGTAGTGGAGGAAAATCGGGGCCCAAATCGAGGAAGCCTTCGCCAAGTATGACAACCGCCCAGTATCATCATGATCCGCCAATTATGGCAGCCACTTTCATGGCTCGCCAAATATGGCAACCTTCCAAGGACATCACTCTCTAGCCATCATGGCTCGGCTTAAATGGCTCGGCTTAATGGCCCGACTTAAATGGCCTTCACTCTATAGCCATCATGGCTCGGCTTAATGGCTAGGCTTAATGGCTCGGCTTAATGGCCCGACTTAAATGGCCATCACTTTCCAGCCATCAAGGCCCGCCGAATATGGCAACCGCCCGAGTCCATCACTCCAGCCATCATGGCCACCTTTAGGACTTTCATCTCCTCATCAAGATGGGCGCAATTAGTGGGGGTCAAAGCTTCCCACATTTGCACGTCCCCATGAATGATGGCCATGATGTCGCATCATGGCACATTATTAGGACGAGCCACCTATATGAGGGGAAGGTGGGGATCATCCAAAGGGGACGGATCTTCGCGATCGAGAACGATGGTATCACATACAAACACTCTTACTCCTTCTTCCACCTCAATATTTCTCCTCTATAACTTGGCCCGGGGATCGAGTATCGGTCTCTCCGCGAGCCATACTGGCTCCCACCAAGCCTTTACACAGATCCGTTCTGACTTAGGCATCGGAGGGGAATTGGTCGGAACCAAGGTCCGACCCCCCTGACGAGCTCTCTCGTCTATTCAGGTCCAGGAGATCCAGCGACGCCTAGGCTACCCCTTAGCGTCCTTCCAACCGGAGCCGAGCGCCCTCGTCCCCGAGCTCGTTCATCTCCTCCACCACGAGGACGTCGCTCTGCCGAGGCTACCCCTCGCCGAGCCGACGCAAGGATCCGCGCGTCCCGCAGCGTGCGACTCTGCCTTCAACCGATCCCGGAGGTTGTCATCTCGCCGAGGCTACCCCTCGGCCCGCCAAAGAACGGAGCCGTGCCTTTCCGCTCGAGCGAACGCACCGTCGGTCGACCCCCACCAGTCATCTCCATCTCAAGCGACAGCCACGACAACTCGGGGGTCCCGCGCGTCCCCCCCTTGACCGCGTTGACCACGCACCTTCCACACTATTAATGTGTTCTGCTAAAAATAGCAGAAACATTTGCGTAAGTTTGTCTTCTCTTATTTTTCAATTGAAGATCGCGATCTCCGGTTCCAACAGCCATTTTTGTGGATTTCAAGTCCCGAGTATTTTCTACATTTTCTGTATAATATTAATCTTAATATTAAATGATATGATTTTTATAACCAAATTTTGTCTTCTCCTATTTTTCAGTTGAATATGGCGATCTCCCAGCTCTAACAGACATTTTTACGGATTTTTCTAAGCTCGGGGCTATTTCTACAGTTTATTGAATATATAGATATTTTTATTAAATGATATGATTTAATAGCCTACGTATGTCTTCTAAATTTTTAGTTGAAGATGGCGATCGCCCGGTTCCAACAAACATTTTTTCGGATTTTGTTGATCTTGAGGCTATTTTCTATAATTTATGGAAGATATGGATCTTTTTATTAAATGGTATTATTTTTGGCCTAATTTTCTCTTCTGTTATTTTTTCTTTGAAGATGGTGATCTCCCTATTCCAGCGGACGTTTTTACGGATTTTACTGATCTCTGGACTACTTTCTAAATTTTCTGCATGATATTAATCGTTGTATTAAATGATATGATTTTTATGGATATTTCTGCGGATTTTTCTGACCTCGCGGGTATTTTCTACATTTTTTGGAGGATTTGGATCTTTTTATTAAATGATATGATTTTTTGGATTAATTTTGTCTTCTCTTATTTTCCAGTTCAAGTTGGCTATCTCCCGGTTCCAAAGGACATTTTTGCGGATTTTTCTAAGCTCATGACTATGTTCTACATATTCTGGAATATATGTATCGTTTTATTAAATGTTTTGATTTTTGGCCTAGTTTTGTCATATCTTATTTTAAGTTGAAGATGGCGATCTCTCAGTTCAAACGGGCATTTTTGCGGATTTTTCTATGCTCAGGGCTATTTTCTACATTTTCTAAAAGATATGGTTGTTTTACTAAATTATATGATTTTTTATAACATAAGTTTCTCTTCTCTTATTTTTCAATTGAACATGGCGATCTCCCGGTTCCATCGAACATTTTTGCAGATTTTTCTGAGCTCGGGGCTATTTTCTGGAAGATATGGCTATTTTATTAAATGATAGGATTTTTTTTGCCTAATTTTGCATTCTCTATTTTTTTAGTTGAAGATGGCGATCTCCCGGTTCCAACAGACATTTTTGCGTATTTTTCCTGAGCTCGGGACTATTTTCTGTATTTTCAGAAAGATATGGATCATTTGTATTGAAATAGATTATATTTATAGCCTAATTTTGTCTTCTCTTATTTTTCAATTGAAGATGGCGACCTCCCAGTTCCAACGGAAATTTTTGCAGATTTTTTGAGATCGATTGTATTTTTACATTTTCTATAGGAAATAGATCTTTTATTAAATCATATGATTTTCTATAGCCAAATTTTGTCTTCTCTTATTTTTCAGTTTGAGGTGACGATCTCTTGGTACCAAACAACATTTTTGAGTTGAAGGTGGCGATCTCCCGGTACCAACAGACATTTTTGCAGATTTTTCTGAGCTCGGACCTACTACTAAATTTTTTGGAAGATATGTATCTTTTTAGATGATATGATTTTTTGGCTTAATTTTGTCTACTCTTATCTTTCATTTGAATATGGAGATTTTTTCGGTTCCAATGGACATTTTTACGGATTTTTCATAGTTTGTGGCTATTTTCTACATTTTCTAGAAAGTTTGGATATTTTTATTAAATGATATGATTTTTATAGCCTAATTTTGGCTTCTATATTTTTCACTTGATGATGGCAGTCTACCAATTCCAAAAGACATTTTTACGGATTTTTCTGACCTCGAGACTATTTACTGTATTTTCTGTAAGATATCGATCGTTTTATTAAAAGATAAGATTTTTGGCCTAATTTTGTCTCCTCTTATTTTTTTTATTGATGATGGCGATCTCCCGACTCCAAAGGATATTTTTGCGCATTTTTCTGAGCTCGTGCAATTTTATATATTATCTGTAAGATATCGATCATCTTATTATGTGATTCATTTTTTGGCCTAATTTTGTACTCTCTTTTTTCGTTACATTTGACAATCTTCCAGTTCCGACGGATATTTTTGCGGATTGTTCTGAGCTCCAAGATATTTTCTACATTCTATGGAAAATAAGAATATTTATATTAATTGATATGATTTTATTGCCAAATTTTTCTTCCCTTATTTTTCAGTTGAACTAGCGAACTCCCGGTTCCAATGGACATTTTTGCGGATTTTCTGAGCTCGGTTCTGTTTTCTTTATTTTTTGGAAAATATGAATCATTTTAATAAATGATATGATTTTTGTAGCTTACGTTTGTTTTCTATTATTTTTAACTGAAGATGGCGATCTCCCGGTTCCAACGGACATTTTTGCCGAATTTTCTGAGCTCCGGGCTATTTTCTACATTTTATGGAAGATTTGGATCTTTTTATTAAATGATACAATTTTCATAATCTAAGTTTTTCTTCTCTTATTTTCCAGTTGAAGTTAGCAATCTCCCGATTCCAATAGAAATTTTTGCGGATATTTTTGAGCTTCGGGCTATTTTCCACATTTTCTGGAAGATATGGAATGTTTTATTAAATGATATTAGAGAAGACAAAATTAGGCCAAACATGTCCGTTGGAACCGGGAAATCGTAATCTTCAACTGAAATATAAGAGAGGACAAAATTTGGAACCGAAAAATCATCATCATCATTTTCTGAGCATGGTTCTATTTTCCACATTTTATGAAAGATACAGATGTTATTATTTATTGATATGATTTTTCTAGCCTACATTTGTCTTCTCTTATATTCCAGTTGATGATGGCGATTGCCCGATTCCAAAGGACATTTTTGCGGATTTTTCTGAGATCAAGGCTATTTACCGCATTTTTTGGAAGATATGAATCTTTTTATTACATTATTTGATTTTTGTAGCCTAATTTTGTTTTCTCTTATTTTTTTAGTTGAAGATGGCGATATCCCGGTTCCAACGGACATTTTTATCGATATTTCTGAGCTCAGGACTATTTTCTACATTTTATGTAAAATATGAATCTTTTTATTAAATGATATGTTTTTCTAGCCCAATTTTGCCTTCTCTTATTTTTCAATTTAAGATGGCGATCTCCTGGTTCCAAAGGAAATTTTTGAGGATATTTCTGACCTTGAGGCTATTTTCTACATTTTATTGCAGATATTGATCTTTTTATTAAATGATATGATTTTTATAGATTATGTTTGTTTTCTCTTATTTTTCACTTGAATATGGCGGTCTCCTAGTTCCAACAGACATTTTTTGCGGATTTTTCTAACCTCAGGGCTTTTTTCTGTATTTTCTGGAAGATATCGATTGTTTTATTAAATGATATGATTTTTAACCAAATTTTGTCTTCACTTATTTTTTTCGTCGATGATGGCGATCTCCTGGTTCCAACGGATATTTCTGCTGATTGTTTTAAGCTCTGGGATATTTTCTGTATATCTGCAAGATATCGACCGTTTTATTAAATGATATGTTTTTTGGCCTAATTTTGTATTCTCTTTTTTCATTAAATTTGTCGATCTCCCAGTTCCGGCAGAAATTTTTGCGGATTTTTCTTAGCTCAGATCTATTTCCTTCTTTTTCTGCAAAATTTGAATCTCTTCATTAAATGATATTATTTTTTGCAAATTTTGTATTCTCTTTTTTTTAAGTTAAAGATGGTGATCTCCGGATTCGAACGGACATTTTTGCAGATTTTTTTGAGTTTGGTTTTATTTTCAACATTTTCTGGAAGATAAGGATCTACATATTAAATGATATGATTTTTATGTCCTAATTTTGTCTTCTCTTATTTTTCAGTTGAAGATGGCAATCTCCTGGTTACAACAGACATTTTTTCTGATTTTTTGGAGCTCGGTGCTATTTTTTATATTTTTTGAAAGAAATGAAACTTTTTATTAAAAGATATGATTTTTCGGCCTAATTTAGTCTTCTCTTCTTTTTCAGTTGAAGATGGCGATTGACCGGTTCCAACGGACTTTTTTGCAGACTTTTCTGAGCTCGTGGCTATTTTATATATTTTGTGTAATTTATGTGTCTTTATGTTAGAGGATATGATGTTTATACCATAATTATTTCATCTCATATTTTTCGTAGAATATGGCGATCCCCCAGTTCCAACAGACATTTTTTGTGGACTTTTCATATCTCTGGTCCATTTTCTACATTTTCATGAAGATATGGATCTTTTTGCTAAATGATTTGATTTTTTGCATAATTTTGTCATCTTTTATTTACCAGTTGAAGATGGTGATCTCCCGGTTCCAATGGACTTTATAGCGGACTACTCTAAACTTGGGGCTATTTTCTAAATATTTTTAAGATATGATTTTTTTAATAAATGATAAGATTTTTTGGCCCAATTTTCTCTTCTCTTATTTTTCAGTTGAATATGGCAATCTCCCAGTTCCAACTACATTTTTGTAGACTTTTCTAAGCTACGGTCTATTGTCTATATTTTCTGAAAGATATAAATCTTTTTATTAAATGATATTATTTTTTTGCCTAATTTTATCTTCTCTTATTTTTAAGTTGAAGATAACAATCTCCTGGTACCAATGAACATTTTTGCGGATTTTTCTAAGTGAGGGGCTATTTTCTAAATTTTATTGAAGATATGAGTATTTTTATTAAATGAAATGATTTTTTTTGGTACATCGAAAAGTAACAACACTGGGAATCGAACACAGTTCCCTCCCCTTCTGTAGCTGTACTTTGAGCATGAGGTTCCACCGTTATCATGTCCATTGTGTATATCATCTGATGTATGTTCTGGAAGTAGGGAATCGGTCCTATAATTCAGAAAGGAGATGTAACTTATAATACATTATGGGAGGGGGTGATACCACTCGGCCACTGACCGTTGTTAAAGATATGATTTTTATAATCTACGTTTGTCTTCTCTTATTTTTACTTTGAAGATAGCGATCTCCAGGTTCCAACGAACATTTTTGTGGAGTTTTCTGAGCTCGGAATTATTTCTACATTTTCTGGAAGATATGTGTCGGTTTATTAAATGATTTGATTTTTGGCCTAATTTTTTCTTCTCTTTTTTCTAGTTGAATATGGCGATCTCCCGGTTCCAATTGATATTTTTATGGATTTTTCTTAGCTCGGGGCTATTTTCAACTTTTTCTGAAGATATGGATCTTCATATTAAATGATATTATTTTATAATTTTGTCCTCCCTATATTAAATGAGATGATTTTTATAACCAAATTTTGTTTTCTTTTATTTTCCAGTTGAAGATGACGATCTTTTGGTTCCAAAGGACATTTTTGCAGATATTTCTGAGCTCGGACCTATTTTATGTATTTTATGGATGATATTCATCGTATGATATGATTTTTTGGCCTAATTTTGTCTTCGCTTATTTTTTGGTTAAAGATGGCGATCTCCCGGTTCCAACCGATATTTTTTGCGGATTTTTTGAGCTTTGTGATTATTTCTACATTTGCTGTAAGATATGAACCTTTTTATTAAATGATATGATTTTATAGCCTAATTTTGTCATCACATATTTTTTAAGTTGAAGAAGACGATCTCTCGGTTCCAAAGGACATTTTTGCGAATTTTCCTGATCTTAGGGCTATTTTCAATATTTTCTGAAAGATATGAATCTCTTTATTAAATGATATGATTTTTGGCCTAATTTTTTCTTTTCTTCTTTTTCAGTTGAAGATGACGATCTCCTGTTACAAATGACTTTTTGCGGATTTTTCTGGGCTCGGGGCTATTTTCTATATTTTCTGGAAGATATGGAACTATTAATTAAATGATAGAATTTTTGGCCTAATTTTGTCTTCTCTTATTTTTCTGGTTAAGATCGTGATCTCCCAGTCCCAACGGACATTTTTGCGGATTTTTCTGAGCTACGAGCTACTTTCTACATTTTCATTAAGATTTGGATCTTTATATTAAAAAAGATGATTTTTATAACTACTTTTTTCTTGTCTTATTTTTTAGCTGAAGATGGTGATATCCCGATACCAACGGATATTTTTATGGATTTTTACGAGCTTAGTTGTATTTTTTACATTTTCTGGAAGATATGGATCTATATATTAAATGATATGATTCTTAGGGCATAATTTTGTCTTCTCTTATTTTTTAGTTGAAGATAGGGATCTCCCAGTTCCTATATAAATTTTTTTCGGATTTTTCTGAACTCGGTGCTATTTTCTACATTTTATGGAAGATATGTTTCTTTTTATTAAATGATATAATTTTTGTCCTAAATTTATCTTTTTCTTATTTTTTTTAGTTGAAGATGTCGATCTCCCGTTTCAAACAGACATTTTTGCGGATTTTACCGAGTTCTTAGCTATTTTTTGTATTTTCTGAAAGAAATCGATCTTTTTATCAAATGATATGATTTTTGGCCTAAATTTTGTCTTCTCTTATTTTTCATTTGAAGATTGCGTTCTCTCTGTTCCATCGGACATTTTTGCGGATTTTTTTGAGCTAGGGTCTATTTTCTGCCTTTTTAGGAAGATATCGATCGTTTTATTAAATGATACGATTTTTGGCCTAATTTTGTATTCTCTTATTTTTTTTCGTTGAAGAAGGCGATCTCCCGGTTTCAACGGACATTTTTACGGACTTTTCTGAGCTCCAGACTATTTTCTGCATTTTCTGGAAGGTAATGATCTTTGTATTAAATGATATGATTTTTGGCCTAATTTTGTTCTATCTTATTTTTCCCTTGAAGATGGTGATCTCTCTCTCTCTCTCTCTCTCTCTCTCTCTCTCTCTCTCTCTAACTGGACATTTTTTCGGAAATTTCTGAGCTCAGATCTATTTTCTGCATTGCTAGAAGAGCTCCAGGTTACTTTCTTGTTTTGATAGATATGGATCTTGTCGTAGAATGAAATGATTTTTTACCTAATTTTGTCATCTCTTATTTTTCTACTGAAGATAGCGATCTCTTGGTTCCAACCTACATTTTTGCGAAATTTTCCGAGCTCGGTGCTATTTTCGACATTTTCTGAAAGATGTGTATCTTTTTATAAAACGATATGATTTTTGGCCTAATTTTGATTTCTCTTATTTTTCTGTTGAAGATGGCGATCTACCGGTTCTAACTAACTTTTTTGCAAACTTTTATGAGCTTGGGGCTATTTTCTGTATTTTCTGTAAGATGTGGATATTTAGATTAAAGAATATGATTTTACACCCAAATTTTTTCTTCTCTTATTTTTCAGTTAAAGATGGCAATGTCCTGGTTCTAACGGACGTTTTCGCAGACTTTTCAGAGCTTGAGGTCATTTTATACATTTTCTTAAAGATATGAGATTTTTATTAAATGGTATGATTTTTTGACTTAATTTTGTTTTATCTTAATTTTCAGTTCAAGATGGCGATCTCCTGATTCCAACGGACATTTTTGCAGATTTTCTGAGCTCGAGGATTTTTCCTACATTTTCTGGAAGATATGGATATTTTAATAAATGATATTAGTTTTCTAAGCTCGAAGATTTTTTCAGAGCTCGGGGATTTTTTCTACATTTTTTTGGGAAAAATATCGATCTTTATATTAAAGGATGTATTTTTATGGCCTAATTTTATCTTCTCTTATTTTTTAGTTGAAGAGGGCGACCTCCCGGTTCCAACGGGTATTTTTGCAGATTTTTCAGATCTCGGGTCTGTTTTCTATAATTTCTGGATGATATCGATCTTTATAACAAAAGATTTGATTTGATGGCCTAATTTTGTCTTCTTTTATTTTTCAGTTGAAGATAGCAATCTCCCTATTCCAATGGACATTTGTGCGGATTTTTTGAGCTCCGGTCTATTTTTTACATTTTCTGTTTGATGTGCATTTTTCATTAAATGATATGATTTTTATAAATAAATTACGTCTTCTCTGATTTTTAAGTTGAAACTGGCGATCTCCCTATTCAAATAGACATTTTTGCGGATTTTTCTGAGCTCGGGGCAATTTTTTCAAAATTTTCGGAAAGGTGTGGTTCTTTTTATCAAATGATATAATTTTTGGCCTAATTTTGTCTTCTCTTATTTTTTTAGTTGAAGATGGCGTTCTCCTGGTTCCAACGGACATTTTTACGAATTTTTATTAGCTCGTACCTATTTTCTGTATTTTCTTGAAAATATTAATGATATGATTTTTATGGCCTAATTTTTATCTTCTCTTATGGTAAGTTGAAAATGGCGATCTCCTGGTTCTAACGGACAATATTTTTGATTTTTCGGAGCTCAGGCCTATTTTCGACATTTTGTGGAAGATATGGATCTTTTTATTAAATGATATGATTTTTATTGCCTAAGTTTCTCTTCTCTTATTTTTCAGTTGTGGTGATCTTCCGGTTCCAACATACATTCTTGCGGATTTTTCTAAGTTAGGGGCTTTTTCTGTATTTTCTGGAAGATATGGATCTTTTTATTAAATGATATGATATTTGGCCTAATTTTGTCTTTTAATTTTTCAGTTGAAGATAGCGATCTATCACTTCCACCGGACATTTTTTCGGATTTTTCTGACTACGGGGCTATTTTCTGCATTTTCTGGAAGATATGAATCGATTTATTAGATTATATGATTTTTGGCTTAATTTTGTCTTCTCTTAATTTTTTTTTGAAGATGCCGATCTCCCAGTTCCAAGGACATTTTTACGTATTTTTTGAGCTCCGGGCTATTTTCTTCATTTTCTCTAAGATGTGGATATTTATATTAAATGTTGTGAACTTTTTAGCATAATTTTATCATTTCTTATTTTTCAGTTGAAGATGGCGATCTCCCAGTTCCAACAGACATTTTTGAAAAATTTTCTGAGCTCGAAAATATTTTCTCCATTTTCTAAAAGTTATGGATCTTTTTATTAAATGATATTATTTTTTGGTTTAATTTTGTCTTCTCTTCTTTTTACTCAAAGATGGAGATTTTCCGGTAGTAACGGAATTTTTTGCGGACTTTTCTGATCTGGAAGCTATTTTCTATATTTTTGTAAGACATGTATCTTTATATTAAATGATATGAGTTTTATTGTCTGATTTTGGCTTCTATTCTTTTTCAGTTGAAAATGACGATCTCCTAGTTCAAACGAATTTTTTTGCGGGGTTTTCTCATGTCGGTGCTATTTTCTATATTTTCTGGAGGATATGTATATTTTTATTAAATGATAAGATTTTTGATCTAATTTTGTCTTCTCTTATTTTTTTAGTTGAAGATGGCGATTTCCCGGTTCCAAAGGACATTTTTGCGAATTTTTCCGAACTCGGGACTATTTTCAATATTTACCGAAAGATATGAATCTCTTTATTAAATGATATGATTTTTTGGCCTAATTTTGTCTTTTCTTATTTTTCAGTTGAAGATTTTGATCTCCCGGTACCAACGAATAATTTTTGCGGATTTTTCTGAGCTCGGGAATATTTTCTGCATTTTCAGGAATATATGAATATTTTTATAAAATTATATGATTTTGGACTAATTTTGTGTTTTCTTATTTTTAAGTTGAAGGTGGCGATCTCCCGGTTCCAACCGAAATGTTTCGAATTTTTTTGAGATTGGTGTTATTTTTCACATTTTCTGGTAGATATGGATCTTTATATTAAATGATATGTTTTATGGCCTAATTTTGTCCTATCTTATTTTTTGCGGATACTTTTGAGCTCCAGGCTATTTTCCACATTTTCGAAGATATGGAATGTTTTATTAAATGATATGTTTTTGAGCTTGGTGTTATTTTTCACATTTTCTAATTTTTTCGATGATCTCTCGGTTCAACAGATATTTTTGCATATTTTTCAGAGCTCTGGGCTATTTTCTGTATTATCTGTAAGATATGGATCATCTTATTAAATGATATGCTTTTTTGGCCTTATTTTTCCTTCTCTTCTTTTCATTAAATTCGGCGATCTCCCGGTTCTGTCGGATATTTTTGCAGATTTTTCTAAGCTCCGGGATATTTTTTATATTAGATGGAAAATAAGAATCTTTATATTAAATGATATGATTTTTATCGCCAAAATTTTCTTCTCTTATTTTTGAGTTGAACTTAGCGAACTCCCGTTCCAACGGACATTTTTGCGAATTTTCTTAGCTCGGTGATATATTCTTTTTTATGGAAAATATGAATTATTTTAATAAATGATATGATTTTTGTAGCTTAAGTTTCTCTTCTATTATTTTTAAGTTGAAAATGGCTTTCTCCCGATTCCAACGGACATTTTTGCAGAATTTTCTAAGCTCCAGTCTATTTTCTACATTTTATGGAAGATATGGATCTTTTATTAAATGATATGATTTTTATAACCTAAGTTCTTCTTCTCTTATTTTTCCAGTTGAAGTTGGCGATCTCCCGTTTCCAACAGAAATTTTTACAGATATTTCTGAGCTCCGGGCTACTTTTCACATTTTCTGGAAGATATGGAATGTTTTATTAAATGAGCTCTGGGCTATTAAATGAGCAGTTCCAACGGATATTTCTGCAGATTTTTCTGAGCTCTGGGCTATTTTCTGTGTTTTCTGCAAGATATCGACAGTTTTATTAAATGATATGATTTTTGGCCTAATTTTGTCTTCTCTCTTTTTGTTAAATTTGTCGATCTCCCAGTTCCGACGGAAGTTTTTGCGGATTTTTTCTTAGCTCGGAGCTATTTTCATCATTTTCTGCAAAATATGAATCTCTTTATTAAATGATATTCCTTTTTGGCAATTTTCCCTTCTTTTTTTTAGTTGAAGATGGAGATCTCCCTATTCCAACGGACATTTTTGCAGATTTTTTGAGCTTGGTTTTATTTTTAACATTTTCTGGAAGATATGGATCAACATATTAAATGATATGATTTTATGGCCGAATTTTGTCTTCTCTTATTTTTCAGTTGAAGATGGCGATCTCCCAAACAGACATTTTTTCTGATTTTTCGGAGCTCGGTGCTATTTTCTACATTTTCTGAATGATATGAATCTTTTTATTAAATGATATGATTTTTTGGCCTAATTTTGTCTTCTTTTCTTTTTCAGTTGAAGATGAAGATCTGTCGGTTCCAACAGACTTTTTTGTAAGTTTTGTACCTTTATATTAAATGATATGATTTTTATACCCTAATTATTTCTTCTCATATTTTTCAAGTTGAATTTGGCGATCCCCCAGTTCCAACAGAAATTTTTGTGGGATTTTCAGATCTCCGGTCCATTTTCTAGATTTTCTGAAAGATATGGATCTTTTTATTAAATGATTAGATTTTTGGCTTAATTTTGTATTCTCATATTTTTCAGTTGAAGATGCTGATCTCCCAGTTCCAAGGACTTTTTAGCGGACTTTTCTAAGCTCGAGGTTATTTTCTAAATTTTCTATAAGATATGAATTTTTTAAATAAATGATAAGATTTTTTGGCCCAATTTCCTATCTCTTATATTTCAGTTGAATATGGCAATCTCCCGATTCCAACTAACATTTTTGCAGACTTTTCTAAGCTCTGGGCTATTGTCTACATTTTCTGACAGATTTAAATCTTTTTATTAAATGATATGATTTTTTGCCTAATTTTATCTTCTCTTATTTTTAACTTGAAGATAACAATCTCCAGGTACCAACGAACATTTTTGCGGATTTTTGTAAGCGTTGTCTAAATTTTATTGAAGATATGGATCTTTTTATTAAATGATATGCTTTTTCAGTACATCAGACAGTATCAACACCGGGAATCGAACCTAGTTCTTCATCTTCTGTAGTTGTTCCAATTTCCTACGGATTATTTTCTGCATTTTAGGAAGATGTCGATCGTTCTATTAAATGATATGATTTTTTGGCCTAATTTTATCTTCCCTTATTGTTTTCGTTGAAGATGGCGATCTCCCGGTTTCAACGGACATTTTTACGGACTTTTCTGAGCTCAAGACTCTTTTCTACATTTTCTCGAAGGTGACGATCTTTTTATTAAATGATATGATTTTTTGGCCTAATTTTGTGCTATCTTATTTTCCACTTGAGGATGGTGATCTCTCCCTCTACAAATGGACATTTTTCGGATATTTCTGAGGTCGGGTTTTATTTTTTGCATTTCTGGAAGAGCTCCGGGTTATTTTCTTCTTTTTCTAAAAGATATGGATCTAGTCGTAGAATGATATGATTTTTTTGCCTAATTTTGTCAACTCTTATTTTTTTCTATTGAAGATAGCGATCTCCCGGTTTCAACCTACATTTTTACGAATTTTTCTGAGCTGGGGGCTATTTTCGACAATTTATGAGCTTGGGGCTATTTTAGTTTAATTTTGTTTTCTCTTATTTTTCTGTTGAAGGTGGCGATCTATTGGTTCTAACTAACATTTTTGCGAACTTTTATGCGCTTGGGGCTATTTTTTATATTTTCTGTAAGATATGGATATTTAGATTAAATGATATGATTTTTACACCCTAATTTTTTCTTCTCTTATTTTTCAGTTGAAGTTGGCGATCTCCCGGTTCCAACGGACATTTTCGCGGACTTTTCAGAGCTCGAGGTCATTTTCTACATTTTCTTGAAGATATGATATTTTAATTAAATGATATGATTCTTTGGCCTAATTTTGTCTTCTCTTATTTTTCAGTTGAAGATGGTGATTTCTATTTCCAATGCACATTTGCGTATTTTTTTGAGCTCGAGCCTATTTCTCCATTTTCTGAAAGATATGCATCTTTTTATTATGATTTTTGGGCTTAATTTTGTCTACTCTTATTTTTCAGTTGAATATGGCGATCTTTCAGTTCCAACGAACTTTTTTGCAGATTTTTCTGAGTTTACAGTTATTTTCTACATTTTCTAGAAAATATGGATCTTTTATTAAATAATAAGATTTTTCTAGCCTAATTTGGGCTTCTCTTTTTTCACTTGAAGATGGCGGTCTCCCAGTTCCAACAGACATTTTATGGGTTTTTCTGACCTGGAGATTATTTTCTGTATTTTCTGAAAGATATCGATCATTTTATTAAATGATATGATTTTTGGGCCTAATTTTGTATTCTCTTATTTTTTTCTTTGATGATGGCGATCTCCTGGTTCCAACGTATATTTTTGCGTATTTTTCTGAGCTCTTGGCTATTTCTGTATTATCCGCAAGATATCGATCATCTTATCAAATGATATGATTTTTTGTCCTAATTTTGTCGTTTCTTTTTTTTTGTTAAATTGGCGATCTCCTGGTTTCGACAGATATTTTTGAAAAATTTTATTAGATCTGGGATATTTTCAACATTTTATGGAAAATAAGAATCTTTTTATTAAATGATATGATTTATATTGCCAATTTTTTCTTCTCTTATTTTTCAGTTGAACTTAGCGATCTCCCTGTTCCAACTGACATTTTTGAGGATTTTCTGAGCTCGGTGCTATTTTCATTATTTTATGGAAAATATGAATCATTTTTATAAATGATATGAATTTTGTAGCTTTAGTTTGTCTTCTATTATTTTTAAGTGGAAGATGGCGATCTCCCTGTTCCACGGATATTTTTGCGGATTTTTCTGAGCTCCGGGTTATTTCCTACATTTTATGGAAGATATGGATCTTTTTATTAAATGATATGATTTTTATAACCTAAGTTTTTCTTCTCTTATTTTCCAGTTGAAGTTGGCGATCTCCTGGTTCCAACCGAAATTTTTGCGAATATTTCTGAGCTCCGGGCTATGTTCCACATTTTCTGGAAGATATGGAATGTATAATTAAATGATATCAGAGAAGAAAAAATTAGGCCAAAAATGTCTGTTAGAACTAGGAAATCGCCATCTTCAACTGAAATATAAGAGAAGACAAAATTCAGATCCGAAAAATCGTCATCTTCATCAATAAAAAAGTCTGTTGTAACCGAAATATTTCCATCTTCAACTTTAAAGATTTTTATATATCATTTTTTCTGAGCTTAGTGCTATTTTTCATATTTTATGAAAGATATGGATCTTTTTATTAATTGATATAATTTTTCAAGTCTAAATTTTTCTTCTCTAATTTTCTAGTTGAAGATGTCGTTGTTTTTATTAAATAATATGATATTTTGTCCTAATTTTTTCTCTCTTATATTCCAGTTGATGATGTCGATCTCTCGGTTCCAAAGGACATTCTTGCGGATTTTTCTGAGCTCGGGGCTGTTTTCTACATTTTTTGGAAGATATGGATCTTTTATTACATTATTTGCTTTTTGTTGCCTAATTTGTTTTCTCTTATTTTTAGTTGAAGATGGCGATATCCCGATTCCGACAGACATTTTTGCCGATATTTCTGAGCTTCAAGCTATTTCAACCTTTTTATTAAATGATTTGTTTTCTCTATGCTAATTTTGTCTTCTCTTATTTTTCAATTGAAGATGGCGATCTCCCTGTTCCAACAGAAATTTTTGTGGATTTTCCGACTTCAGGCTATTTTCTACAATTTCTTGCAGATATGGATCTTTTTATTAAATGAAATTATTTTTATAGCTTACGTTTGTCTTCTCTTATTTTTTTATTTGAAGATGGCGGTCTCCCCGTTCCAACGGATATTTTTATAGATATTTCTGACCTTGACGATATTTTCTGTATTTTTGGAACATATCGATCGTTTAATTAAATGATATGATTTTTTGGCCTAATTTTGTCTTTTCTTTTTTTCGTTGATGATGGCGATCACCCAGTTCCAATGGATATTTCAGCAGATATTTCTGAGCTCGGAGCTATTTTCGTATTATCTGAAAGATATTGATCGTTTTATTAAATGATATGATTTTTGGCCTAATTTTGTCTTCTCTCTTTTTCATTAAATTTGGCCATCTCCCGGTTCCGATGGATATTTTTACGGATTTTTCTGAGCTCGGGGATATTTTCTGGAAAATTTGAATCTTTATATAGAATGTGATTTTTCTTGCCAAATTTTGTCTCCTCTTATTTTTAATTTTAACGTAGCGATCTCCTGGTTCTAACGATCATTTTTTCAGATTTTCTGAGCTCGATACGTTTTTCTTTATTTTATGGAACGTATGGATCTGTTTATTAAATGATATGATTTTTATAGCTTAGGTTTTTCTTATATTATTTTTAAGTTGAAAATGGCGATCTTCCGGTTTCAACGAACATTTTTGCGGATTTTTCTGAGCTCAGGGCTATTTTCTACTTGTTATGCAAGATATGGATCTTTTGATTAAATGATAGGATTTTTATAACCAAAGTTTGTATTCTCTTATTTTCCAGTTGAAGATGGCGATCTTTTATTGAATGATATGATTTCTGGGTGTAGATGGCATTCTCTCTGTCACAATGACATTTTTGCGGATTTTTCTGAGTTTCGCGCTATTTTCCATATTTTATGGAAGATAAGGATCGGTTTATTAAATGATATGATTTTGGCCTAATTTTATCTTCTCTTACTTTCCAGTTGAAGCTGGTGATCTCACGGATCCAACAGAAATTTTTGTGGATATTTCTGAGCTCCGGGATATTTTCCACATTTTCTAGAAAATATGGATCGTTTTATTAAATCATATGATAGAAGACAAAATTAGGCCAAAAATGTCTGTTGGAACCGGAAAATCGCCATCTTCAACAGAAATATCAGATAAGACAAAATTCAACCGGGAAATCACAATCTTCACCTATAAAAAATCCATTGTAACCGGGATATCTCCATCTCCAACTGAAAAGATTTTTATATATCATTTTTTGATCTTGGTGCTATTTTATATATTTTATGAAAGATATGGATATTTTTATTAATTGAAATGATTTTTTAGCCTATGTTTGTCTTCTCTTATTTTTAAGTTGAAGATGACGATCTTTTTTTCAAATGATATGATTTTTTGGCCTAATTTTGTCTTCTCTTATATACTTGTTGAAGATGGCGATCCCCCGGTTCTAACCGGCCTATTTTGCACATTTTATGGAAGATATGGATCTTTTTATTAAATGATTTGGATTTTGTAGCCTAATTTTTTCTTATCTTATTTTTAAGTTGAAAATGGCGATCACTTGGTACTAAAGACATTTTGCAGATTTTTCTGAGCTCAGGGCTAATTTATACATTTTAGGGAAGATATGGATCTTTTTATTAAATGATATGATTTTTTTGGTCTTATTTTGTCATCTCTTATTTTTAAATTGAAAATGGCGATCTCTCGGTTCCAATGGACATTTTTACAGATTTTTCTGAGCTACGAGCTATTTTCTTAATGTTATGGAAGATATGTATCTTTTTATAAAATGATATGATTTTTATAGCCTAAGTTTGTCTTCTCTTATTTTTCAATTGAAGATGGCGATCTCCGGTTCCAACGGCCATATTTGTGGATTTTCTAAGTCCCGAGTATTTTCTACATTTTCTGTATAATATTAATCTTAATATTAAATGATATAATTTTTATAACCAAATTTTGTCTTCTCCTATTTTTCAGTTGAATATGACGATCTCCCAGTTCTAACAGACATTTTTACGGATTTTTATAAGCTCGGGGCTATTTCTACAGTTTATTGAATATATAGATATTTTATTAAATGATATGATTTTATAGCCTAAGTATGTCTTCTAAATTTTTAGTTGAAGATGGCGCTTGCCCGGTTCCAACAAACATTTTTTTTGGATTTTTCGGACCTTGAGGCTATTGTCTATAATTTATAGAAGATATGGATATTTTTATTTCATGGTATTATTTTTGGCCTAATTTTCTCTTCTGTTATTTTTTCTTTGAAGATGGCGATCTTCCGGTTCCAGCGGATGTTTTTACGGATTTCAGGAAGATATGGATCATTTCTATTGAAATAGATTATATTTATAGCCTAATTTTGTCTTCTCTTATTTTTCAGTTGAAGATGGCGACTTCCCGGTTCCAACGGAAATTTTTGCAGATTTTTCTGAGATCGATTGTATTTTTACATTTTCTTTGTGAAATAGATCTTTTATTAAATGATATGATTTCTATAGCCAAATTTTGTCTTCTCTTATTTTTCAGTTGAAGGTGACGATCTCCTGGTACCAACAGACATTTATGAGTTGAAGGTGGCGATCTCCCGGGTACCAACAGACATTTATGCAGATTTTTCTGAGCTCGGGCCTATTTCTACATTTTCTGAAAGATATGTATCTTTTATAAAATGACTAGTTATAACCCGTGCCCGCGGGCACATGGCATTCAAGATTTTTCCCCGCAAAATCTTTGTCCCAAAAAAATATTTCTACAGCCAAAATTTAAAAGAACAACAAATTAGCGTAAAATAATTTAGAGGCACGACCACCTTCGGCGAGGAACAATAAATTCGTGCGGGCAACTTAGGCGCGAAACAACAAATTAGCATATAAACATTTAGCGGGCGCACAGGCGGTTAATTGAAACGGACGTCCAAAAAGCTCAGCCAGCCTCTTTGAATGCACATTCCCATTGTTTTTTTGGGTATCAATTTTTTTGGTCGGGTGTTTCGATTAGTGCAAAAATTGGTGAAAATGTGAATGGTGGGTTTGAGCGTGTGTAGTGTATTTGGGTTTTTGGTTTTTTTACTTGGGGGTGTTATTTTAGGTGTGTGTGTGGGTGTGTTTTGGGGGGTTGGGTGGAGTTTTGTGTTTTTTGGGTTTTGGGTTTAAGAAGGTTGTCCCATGTGGCGATGTGACATTGCCACATGAGACAAAGATTCAAAAACCTCCCTCTTTTATAATATAGATATGATTTTTTGGCTTAATTTTGTCTACTTTTATTTTTAGTTGAATATAGCGATCTTTCGGTTCCAACAAACATTTTTGCGGATTTTTCTGAGTTTGGGGCTTTTTTCTATATTTTCTAGAAGATATGGATTTTCTTATTAAATGATATGGTGTTTATAGCCTAATTTGGCCTTCTCTTATTTTTTTAGTTGAAGATGGCGATCTCCAGGTACCAACAAACATTTTCGTAGATTTTTCTGAGCTCAAACCTACTTCTAAATTTTCTAGAAGATATGTATCTTTTTATTAAATGATATGATTTTTTGGCTTAATTTTGTCTACTCTTATCTTTCTTTTGAATATGGCAATTTTCAGTTTCAACGGACATTTATGCGGATTTTTCATAGTTTATGGCTATTTTCTACATTTTCTAGAAAATTTGGATCTTTTTTAACTGATATGATTTTTCTAGCCTAATTTTGGCTTCTATATTTTTCACTTAATGATGCAGTCTACCAATTCCAACAGACATTTTCACGGATTTTTCTGACCTCGAGACTATTTTCTGTATTTTCTGTAAGATATCGATCGTTTTATAAAAGATAAGATTTTTTGGCCTAATTTTGTCTTCTCTTATTTTTTTGTTGATGATGGCGATCTCCTGATTCCAAAGGATATTTTTACACATTTTTCTACGCTCTGGGCAATTTTCTGTATTATCTGTAAGATATCGATCGTCTTATTATGTGATACATTTTTTGGCCTAATTTTGTCCTCTTTTTTCGTTACATTTTACAATCTTCCAGTTCCGACGGATATTTTTGCGGATTGTTCCGAGCTTCGAGATATTTTCTACATTCTATGGAAAATAAGAATCTTTATATTAAATGATATGACTTTTATTGCCAAATTTTTCTTTCCTTATTTTTCAGTTGAACTTAGCGAACTCTCGATTCCAATGGACATTTTTGCGGATTTTCTGAGCTCGGTGCTATTTTCTTTATTTTTTTGGAAAATATGAATCATTTTAATAAATGATATGATTTTTATAGCTTAAATTTGTCTTCTATTATTTTTAAGTGAAGATGGTGATCTCCCGGTTCCAACGGACAATTTTTGCGGAATGTTTTGAGCTCCGGGCTATTTTCTACATTTTATGGAAGATTTTGATCTTTTTATTAATGATATGATTTTTATAATCTAAGTTATTCTTCTCTTATTTTCGAGTTGAAGTTGGCAATCTCCTGATTCCAATAGAAATTTTTGCAGATATTTTTGAGCTTTGGATTATTTTCCACATTTTCTAGAAGATATGAAATGTTTTATTAAATGATATCAGGGAGGACAAAATTAGGCCAAAAATGTCCCTTGTAACCGGGAAATCGTAATCTTCAACTGAAATATAAAAGAGGACAAAATTTGGAACCAGGAAATCATCATCATCATCTATAAACATGTCCATTGTAACCGGAATATCGCCATCTTCAACTGAAAAGATTTTTATATATCATTTTCTGAGCTTGGTGCTATTTTCCACATTTTATGAAAGAAACATATCTTTTTATTTATTGATATGATTTTTCTGGCCTAAATTTGTCTTATCTTATTTTTCAGTTGAAGATGTCGATCTTTTTATTAAATGGTATAATATTCTGGCCTAATTTTCTCTTCTCTTATATTTCAGTTGATGATGGCGATCGCCCGATTCCAAAGGACATTTTTGCAGATTTTTCAGAGATCAAGGCTATTTACTGCATTTTCTGGAAGATATGAATCTTTTTATTACATTATTTGATTTTTGTTACCTAATTTTGTTTTCTCTTATTTTTTCGTTGAAGATGGCGATATCCCGGTTCCAACGGACATTTTATCGATATTTCTGAGCTTAGGACTATTTTCTACATTTTATGTAAATATGAATATTTTTATTAAATGATATGTTTTTCTAGCCCAATTTTGCCTTCTCTTATTTTTCAATTGAAGATGGCGATCTCCATGTTCCAAAGGAAATTTTTGAGGATTTTTCTGAACTTGAGGCTATTTTCTACATTTTATTGTAGATTTGGATCTTTTTATTAAATGATATGATTTTTATAGCTTATTTTGTTCTCTTATTTTTCACTTGAAGATGGTAGTCTCCTAGTTCCCACGGACATTTTTTGCGGATTTTTCTAACTTCAGGGCTTTTTTCTGTATTTTCTGGAAGATATCGATCGTTTTATTAAATGATATGATTTTTTGGCCTAATTTTGTCTTCTCTTATTTTTTCGTTGATGATGGCGATCTCCCGGTTCCAACGGATATTTCTGCAGATTTTTTTAAGCTCTGCGCTATTTTTTATATTATCTGCAAGATATCGACCGTTTTATTAAATGATATGATTTTTTAACCTAATTTTGTATTCTCTTTTTTCGTTAAATTTGGCGATCTCCCAGTTCCGACAGAAATTTTTGCGGATTTTTCTTAGCTCAGATCTATTTCCCTCTTTTTCAGCAAAATTTGAATCTTTTCATTAAATGATATTATTTTTTGGCAAATTTTGTATTCTCTTTTTTTCAGTTGAAGATGGCGATCTCCGGATTCGAGCCGACATTTTTGCAATTTTTTTGAGTTTGGTTTTATTTTAAACATTCTCTGAAAGATAATGATCTACATATTAAATGATATGATTTTTATGGCCTAATTTTGCCTTCTCTTATTTTTCAGTTGAAGATGGCGATCTCCCGGTTACAACAGACATTTTTTCAGATTTTTTGGAGATCGATGATATTTTCTACCTTTTCTGAAAGAAATGAAACTTTTTATTAAATGATATGATTTTTCGGCCTAATTTTGTCTTCTCTTCTTTTTCAGTTGAAGATGGCGATTGACCGGTTCCAATGGACTTTTTTGCGGACTTTTCTGAGCTCGTGGCTATTTTATATATTTTGTGTAAGTTATGTATCTTTATGTTAAAGGATATGATTTTTATACCATAATTATTTCATCTCATATTTTTCGTTGAATATGGCGATCCCCCAGTTCCAACGGACATTTTTGTGGACTTTTCAGATATCTGGTCCATTTTCTACATTTTCATGAAGATATGGATCTTTTTGCTAAATGATTTGATTTTTGCGTAATTTTGTCTTCTCTTATTTTTAGTTGAAGATGGTGATCTCCCAGTTCCAACGGACTTTTTAGCGGACTTCTCAAAACTTGGGGCTATTTTCTAAATTTTTTTAAGATATGATTTTTTTAATAAATGATAAGATTTTTTGGCCCAATTTTCTCTTCTCTTATTTTTCAGTTGAATATGGCAATCTCCCAGTTCCAACTACATTTTTAGACTTTTCTAAGCTGCGGTCTATTGTCTACATTTTCTGAAAGATATGAATCTTTTTATTAAATAATATGATTCTTTGCCTAATTTTAACCTCTCTTATTTTTAAGTTGAAGATAACAATCTCATGGTACCAATGAACATTTTTGCGGATTTTTCTAAGCACGAGGCTATTTTCTAAATTTTATTGAAGATAAGAATATTTTTATTAAATGAAAGGATTTTTTTGGTACATCGAAAAGTAACAACACTGGGAATCGAACCCAGTTCCTTCCCCTTCTGTAGCTGTACTTTGAGCATGAGGTTCCACCGTTATCATGTCCATTGTGTATATCATCTGATGTATGTTCTGGAAGTTGGGAATCTGTCCAATAATCCAGAAAGGAGATGTAACTTATAATACAGTATGGGACGGGTGATACCACTCGGCCACTGGCCATTGTTAATGATATGATTTTTTATAAGATATGTTTGTCTTCTCTTATTTTTTACGTTGAAGATAGCGATCTCCCGGTTCCAACAGACATTTTTGTGGGGTTTTCTGAGCTCGGAATTATTTCTACATTTTCTGGAAGACATGTATCATTTTATTAAATGATTTGATTTTTGGCCTAATTGTTTCTTCTCTTTTTCTAGTTGAATATGGCGATCTCCCGGTTCCAACTGATATTTTTTTGGATTTTTCTGAGCTCGGGTCTATTTTCTACATTTTCTGGAATATATGGATCTTCATATTATATGATATTATTTTATGACTTAATTTTGTCTTCCCCTATATTAAATGATATGAGTTTTATAACCAAATTTTGTTTTCTCTTATTTTCCAGTTGAAGATGACGATCTTTTGGTTCCAAAGGACATTTTTGCGGATATTTCTAAGCTCATGGCTATTTTATGTATTTTATGGATGATATTGATCGTATGATATGATTTTTTGGCCTAATTTTGTCTTCACTTATTTTTCGTTGAAGATGGCGATCTCCGGTTCCAACAGATATTTTTTGCGGATTTTTTGAGCTCTGTGTTGTTTTCTACATTTGCTTTAAGATATGAACCTTTTTATTAAATGATATGATTTTATAGCCTAACTTTGTCTTCACATATTTTTTAAGTTGAAGAAGACGATCTCCCGGTTCCAAAGGACATTTTTGCGAATTTTCCTGATCTAAGAGTTATTTTCAATATTTTCTGAAAGATATGAATTTATTTATTAAATGATATGATTTTTTGGCCTAATTTTTTCTTCTCTTCTTTTTTCAGTTGAAGATGAACGATCTCCTGTTACAAATGACTTCTTTTATAGATTTCTCTGGGCTCAGGGCTATTTTCTATATTTTCTGGAAGGTATGGAACTATTAATTAAATGACAGAATTTTTGGCCTAATTTTTTCTTCTCTTATTTTTCAGGTTAAGATCGCGATCTCCCGATTCCAACGGACATTTTTGTGGATTTTTCTGAGCTACGGGCTATTTTCTACATTTTCATTAAGATTGGGATCTTTATATTAAATAATATGATTTTTACAACTACTTTTTTCTTGTCTTATTTTTTAGCTGAAGAAGGCGATATCCCGATTCCAACAGACATTTTTATGGATTTTTATGAGATTGGTCCTATTTTCAACATTTTCTAGAAGATATGGATCTATATATTAAATGATATAATTCTTAGGGCGTAATTTTGTTCTCTTATTTTTAAGTTGTAGATGGGGATCTCCCGGTTCATATGGAAATTTTTTCAACGGAATTTTTTACAAACTTTCTGAGCATGGGCCTATTTTCTATATTTTCTATACAATATGTATATGTATATTAAATGCTATGATTTTTACATCCTAATTTTTTCTTCTCTTATTTTTCCGTTGAATATTGTGATCTCCCGATTTCAGCGGACATTTTTGTAGACTTTTCAGAGATCGGGGCCATTTTCTACATTTTCGAAACGATGAGATATTTTTATTAAATGTATGATTTTTGGCCCAATTTTGTATTCTCTTATTTTTTCAGTTGAAGATGGTGATCTCCTGGTTCCAATTGACATTTTTGCGGATTTTTCTTAGTTCGGATCTATTTTCTACATTTCTGGAAGATATGTATCTTTTTAATTAATGATATTATTTTTGTCTAATCTTATTTTTCAGTTGAAGAGGGCGATCTCACGGTTCCAACGGACATTTTTTGGAATATTTCTGAGCTCGGGGCTATTTTCTATATTTTTTGTAAAATATGAATCTTTTTATTAAATGATATGATTTTTATAGCCTAAGTTTGTCTTCTCTTATTTTTTAGTTGAAGATGACGGTCTCCCGGTTCCAACGGACATTTTTGCGGATTTTTCTGACCTCGGGGCTATTTTCTGCATTTTCTGGAAAATATCAATCGTTTTATTAAATGATACTATTTTTTGCCAAATTTTCTCCTCTCTTATTATTTTTCGTCAATGTGGAGGTCTCCCGGTTCCAACGGACATTTTTACGGATTTCTCTGAGCTCTAAGCTATTTTCTGTATTATATGGAGGTTATCGTTAGTTTTATTTAATGATTTGATTTTTGGCCAAATTTTATCTTCTCTTTTTTCGTTAAATTTGGCTATGTCCCGGTGCCAACATATATTTTTGCCAATTTTCTAAGCTCGTGGATATTTTCTACATTTTCTGAAAGATTAGAATCTTTATATTAAATGATATGATTTTTATAGCCTTAATTTGTCTTCTCTTATTTTTCAGTTGACCATAGCGATCTTCCGATTCCAACGGACATTTTTTCAGATTTTTTGAGTTCGTTGTTATTTTCTTTATTTTATGGAAGATTTGGATCTTTTTATTAAATGATGTGATTTTTATAGCTTAAGTTTGTCTAATTATCCTCTGCTAATAATTTCCCTAATCAAATCATTTTAATTAAAATTATTTCTTTTATAACCCTTCCTATTTTTCCTAACCCTCCATGAATATTGTTGATTCAAAATCTTTCCTTTATTACCCTACCAAAATGCAAAGAAAGATAAAACCGTAGCCCCTCCACAAATCAAACCCAAATCACAAAGGGAAGCCTGCAAACTATTTTTCCCTTCTGCAAAGTACTGCCACCTCCATATTTTTCTTTCCAACGGTTACAAACCCCCCCCCCCCTCGCGTTACTTTTTTCTTCCTCCTCCTTCCAATGAAACCTAACCCCAAGGCTCCTTCCCCAGCTGCACTTTTTCCATCGCCGAACCCCGCTCTGCCCCTCAACTCGCCGCTAACCTCCCCAACTTCCGGCAACACCACCGTGACCCCCGCCCACCTTTCTTCCTCCGTCCACCGGCAGCCGCAACTTCACAACCCTGCTCAGACCACAACTCAGGCACTGTCACCCCATCTGAGCCTCCTCCCGTGACCTCCACTACCCTCAAGACCGACTCCCTTAACCACCGACCACCACCTTCCCACCGACGAACTAAACCACCCCCGACAGATCCTAAGCTCTGCAGCCACCGCCCTGCACACCTCCGACCACAACTCAGGTGCTATCACCCCATCCGAGCCTCCTCCCGTGACCTCCACTACCCTCAAGACCGACTCCCTTAACCACCGACCACCACCTTCCCACCGACGAACTCAACCACCCCCGACAGATCCTAAGCTCTGCCAGCCACCACCCTGCACACCTCTAGTTCGACGACTCATCCCACCTCCGACCAGAACCCACTCCAACGAGCCCAGCTCCCCAGCAAATGTTGTCCCTCTTCGACTCTGGCGGGCATCAACTCCTTCCCAAGCGGCACCCTCCCATGTTCTGACACTTTCTTCCACATCCGAGCCTCTGCCAACCCCCCTCTAAGCATGCATGTTGTCGCCTCTGTCAGAGCCAACGCCCATTGCCCCGACTTCGCCCAGACGTCGACAGACACTCTCCCATCGCCAGTGGATAACCCAAAAACCCCGTCGACCCCCAGTTCCAACACCCGATCCGACATCGTCGCAGGCCGCAACACCCAATCCCCAGCCTCGACCTCCGCCCCAAACCCAGATCCCAACGACTGCGAGCCATCGTCGATGCCCTGCCGTGTCACCCTAGCCACCCTCTAGCCATCATCGCCCTCTCCCTTTTCCCCCACACTTTGGTGCCCTACCGACGACCACCATAGACCCGCCCATCTCCTCTCCATTCACCCCAGCTCGTCAAGACCCGTAGACTCCCTTCCCCCGAAGCTCAGCGCACTCCGATAGCCTCCAGGCAGCCGCCACACCTTCCAGCCAAGCCCCTTATCGGCGACCTCAAACCTAGCCACCATACGAATCCCGACACCTCGAATCCTCTGCCCTGCCCCTCATTCTCCCCACTCTGTTCGAAACAAATGGCCCTCCAGCCCGACATCCTCTGCCCTCAACTCCGATCGACACGCCCGCCTCCAGCTCGCCATGGAACCGCCTCAGCCTTCCCTCACAGCCCTCAAAGCTACCCCCAGCGCCCTGCCACTGCATCCCTCTCCTCGCTGCCCCAGTACCGCGACCCACTGCGATCCGATGACCCACACAGACACGCCCTCCTAATCGCCACGTTTTCCCTTCCTTACCTCCACTGGACCAGCCTCTGTCCTTCACCTCCTAACTCCGGTAAACCCCTCTGACGGTGCCGTCGCACCAAACACCCCTCCTCCCAACTAACAGCGCCCACACACCGTGTGCCGTCACCACAATGGCCGATCACCTGACCCCAATTCATCGTCGCCGCAGCCCTTCGTCGTTCGCCCCGACCACATCGTCCGACCACCGATCGCCGCTCTGACCTCCCATTGCTCCCAGCCTCTGACCCAACACCAAGGAGAGCGATCGAAAACAAACGTAAGTCTACGTTATTGAACTGATGTTATACATTATATAGGTTATGCAATGAATGGACAATATTTATATTAAATTTATATTATATAGGTTATATAGAGTACTGTTAGTTGTGATATATTATAATTTAGTTAGATGTGAATCTATGATATCTTATAAGATTTATGTTACTTTATATGTTACTTTATAAGTACTGTAGGCATGTTAGCTCTTATATTATCATTTAGTTAGAATTAATATAAGTACAATTATATCTATTAAATCTGTATGCGTAAGGTAGGATGGTATGCAGATTTAGGATTATGATAGGTTCCTTGGCTTGATATCACGGATCTAACCTCGCAGATAAATTACGTATGCCAAATTACTACTGCCTGGACATCTGAAATCGACTATAACAGGCAAGTGCACATTTTTACTACTGCTTTTGATTGTTTTTTGAGATATTTTGATATGCAAGTATACATATTTTGTAACAGTTGCATTTAATTGTTTGGACCGAGATATTCTGATGTGCAAGTTGTGCCTTTTTCCACGTCTTAACTATCGTTTCATCTCTAATTGCATATGTTTACTTCTGGTGCATCGCAAGATTAGATATATGTGTGTGCGTGTCGACATGTTTATAGTAATTGAAGAATGCATTGTAATGTGGCAAACTGCAAATTATTGAACATGTGGCATGTTTGGCAAATTATTGAACATGCGGCCTGCTTGGAAAATTATTGAACTTGCGGCCTGCTTGGAAAATTATTGAACTTGCGGCCTGTTTGGCAAATCATTGAACTAAATGGCCTATTTGGATACTCTGGCTTGTGCCAGCATTATAACTCTTGATGGCTCGGTTGGCCGTATCTGGCTCGTGGTCCAGATAATAAAGAACACTTGGGTGGGGTTGGGTTCGTGGGCACTAGCCAGTAGTAAACGGACTACCTCTCGGAGCACCTGAAGGTAGATCCACTTACTAGCCATCTAACGACGTGAACTTTAGTCACGAACTTGCACACACTATTGAATTGATTGAAATGGATATATGGACATGTTAGAACTGCTACAGCTTTCCTTTAATTAGTCTGCCAACTGTTTAACATTTAAAACTGATGTTGTTTCCCTTTTAATAGCAATGCTATGTTATCGCCTTTAATAAAATTGCCATGCTTGCTGCTGTACACACTACACTTACCATGCTCATTGTTTTACACACTACACTTGCCATACTCATTGCTGTACACACTACACTTGCCATATTTGTTACTTTGCACACTACTTTTGCCATGCCACTGCTTTGCACACCACACATTCCATGTTTATTACTTTGCACACTACTTTTGCCATGCCACTGCTTTGCATACTACACTTGCCATGTTTGTTACTTTGTACACCGCACTTGTTATGCTCATTGCTTTTTTACACTGCTATGTTTTAATTATTGGAATCATGAAATGATTTTGAAAACCTTGCTGAGGGTCTTTTCTACCTAATGCTTTAAATCTTGTCGAGCGACCCTCGCTGACTTATATTTCCTTGTCTGGTGAAATATACGTCAGTCATTAGACAGATTTGCAGAGGAGCGAGCCTAGAGACCGAGCAGGTTGACCAGGAGTGCCTTGCTGCTAAGTTCCCTCGCTGAGGAGTAATGTGCCTTCACAGCATCTTTGTACTTGTTGTTTCTTCCATAATTTGCATGGGCTTTATGACCCTGTCTCTTTTCATTCTTTCACTGTTGTAATTCTTCTGAGACTTGGGAATCTAAATAAATAAAATTATCTGTGTTGTTTGTGTTGCATGCAAGAACCTGCCACGTAGTCATACACATACGCTTATTGTGCTTAAGTCAAAGAAGGAAGAAAACGAACAAGTACTTCTTCTTTGCTTTAAACACATGCAGACCCGCTCGCGTCCTCGCTCCCAAGTATAATGGGAAGCGAGGCATGATAGGCAGAATCTGAACGGCACGAGCGATGGAGGCAATTGATACGACCATCTTGGGACGGCCCAAGAGCGAGCAGTCCAAGCCCACATTGGAAGCGGGAGGCCCCCAAAAGGAGTTTGGGCCGACCGACGAGGCCCTCACGAGGACATGATACCCGGGTCGGCCACGATCGGCTTCGTCAGCCCATGATAGTGGGAGTTAACCGCTCCCCAAAACACTCCCCCTTAATGACCATTAATGGACCTCATTAACCCACCTTCATGGCGCATGAAGGCACCTTAAAGGAGGCAGATCATGGGGACGAAAAATGGGAGACGTGGACGGGGAAACGATCGTAGGAGGACCCGTATAAAGGAACTCAAGAGGAAAACGAAGAAAGGGAGCTGGCCCCAGATATCAATAGACGGAGGTATTCTACACAAAGACCTTGTTTTCCACTTCATATTCCCTCCCTAGCTCGGTCCGAGAACACGCGTGTCGGCCACCCTGTGAGCCGTACCGTCCCTCCGTGCGTCATACAGATCCGTTCTGACTTGGGCATCGACGGGACTTGGCCGGAACCAAGGTCCAGCCCCCCTGACGAGCTTCTTTGTCTGTCCAGGCCAAGCTGATCCCGTGGCACCGAGGCTACTCCTCAGCGCCACATCGACTGAGGCCAAGCACGTCCAACAACGAGCCCACTCGCCCCTGATGAGCTACGTCGTCAACCAAGGCCGAGCAGATCCAATGGTACCAAGGTTATCCCTCTGCATGTCGCTAACCAATGCCAAGCGCTCCCATCAACGAGCCTGCTCGCCCCGACACGCTGAGGCCACTCTTTAAAGAGCCATCGTAAGGATCGAAGCTACCCGTCAGGCAATCACACACTTAACGGAACCAAGGGGTCTCATCCGACTCCTTGACCATGTTGACCGCCCATCCTACGGCCAACGATTCAGTGGCGAGAAAACACCCGTAAACATCAATTGAAGATGGCGATCTCTGGTTCCAACGACCATTTTTGCGGATTTTCTAAGTCCAGAGTATTTTCTACATTTTCTGTATAATATTAATCGTAATATTAAATGATATGATTTTTATAACAAAATTTTGTCTTCTCCTATTTTTCAGTTGAATATGGCGATCTCCCAGTTCTATCAAACATTTTTATGGATTTTTCTAAGCTCAGGGCTATTCCTACATTTTATTGAATATATAGATATTTTTATTAAATGATATGATTTTATAGCCAAAGTATGTCTTCTAAATTTTTAGTTGAAGATGGCGATCGCCCGGTTCCAACAAACATTTTTTCGAATTTTTCTGACCTTGAGGCTATTTTTTATAATTTATGGAAGAAATGGATCTTTTTATTAAATGGTATGATTTTTGGCCTAATTTTCCCTTCTGTTATTTTTTTCTTTGAAGATGCCGATCTCCCGGTTCTAGCGGATGTTTTTACGGATTTTACTGAGCTCTGGACTACTTTCTAAATTATCTGCATGATATTAATCGTTGTATTAAATGATATGATTTTTACGGATATTTCTGCCGATTTTTCTGACTTCGCGGGTATTGTCTACATTTTTGGAGGATATGGATCTTTTTATTAAATGATATGATTTTTTGGATTAATTTTGTCTTCTCTTATTTTCCACTTCAAGTTGGCGATCTCCCAGTTCCAAAGGATATTTTTGCGGATTTTTCTAAGCTCACGGCTATGTTCTACATATTCTTGAAGATATGTATCGTTTTATTAAATGATTTGATTTTTTGGCCAAGTTTTTCTATATCTTATTTTTAAGTTGAAGATGGGTGATCTTCCAGTTCAAACGGACATTTTTGCAGATTTTTCTATGCTCGGGGCTAATTTTTACATTTTCTGAAAGATATGGTTGTTTTACTAAATTATATGATTTGTATAACCTAAGTTTCTCTTCTCCCATTTTTCAATTGAACACGACGATCTCCAGGTTCCACCGGACATTTTTGCGGATTTTACCGAGCTCGGGGCAATTTTCTAAATTTTCTGGAATATATGGATGTTTTATTAAATGATTGAATTTTTTTGCCTAATTTTGCATTCTCTTATTTTTCAATTGAAGATGGGGATCTCCCAGTTCCAACAAACATTTTTGCGTATTTTTCCTGAGCTCGGGACTATTTTCTGTAGTTTCAGGAAGATATGGATCATTTCTATTGAAATAGATTATATTTATAGCTTAATTTTGTCTTCTCTTATTTTTCAGTTGAAGATGGCAACCTCCCGATTCCAACGGATAGTTTTACAGATTTTTCTGAGATCGATTGTATTTTTACATTTTCTATTGGAAATAGATCTTTTATTAAATGATATGATTTCTATAGCCAAATTTTGTCTTCTCTTATTTTTCAGTTGAAGGTGACAGACATTTATGCGGATTTTTCTAAGCTCGGGCCTATTTCTACATTTTTTGGTAGATATGTATCTTTTATTAAATGATATGATTTTTTTTGCTTAATTTTGTCTACTTTTATTTTTCAGTTGAATATAGTGATCTTTCGGTTCCAACAGACATATTTGCGGATTTTTCTGAGTTGGGGCTATTTTCTATATTTTCTAGAAGATATGGATTTTCTTATTAAATGATATGATGTTTATAGCCTAATTTTGTATTTCTTATTTTTTTAATTGAAGATGGTGATCTCCCGGTACCAACAGACATTTTTGCATATTTTTCTGTGCTCGGACATACTACTAAATTTTCTGGAAGATATGTATCTTTTTATTAAATGATATGATTTTTGGCTTAATTTTGTCTACATTTATCTTTCATTTGAATATGGCAATTTTTCGGTTCCAACGGACATTTTTGATGATTTTTCATAGTTTGAGGCTATTTTCTACATTTTCTAGAAAATTTGGAGCTTTTTATTAAATGATAAGATTTTTCTAGCTTAATTTTGGCTTCTATATTTTTCACTTGATGATGGCAATCTACCAGTTCCAACAGACATTTTACGGATTTTTCTGACCTCGAGACTATTTTCTGTATTTTCGGTAAGATAACGAACGTTTTATTAAAAGATAAAAAAAATTTGGCCTAATTTTGTCTTCTCTTATTTTTTTTTGTTGATGATGGCAATCTCCCGATTCCAAAGGATATTTTTGCGCATTTTTCTGAGCTCTGGGTAATTTTCTGGATTATCTGTAAGATATCGATCGTCTTATTAAGTTATACGCTTTTTGGCCTAATTTTGTCTTCTCTTTTTTCGTTACATTTGACAATCTCCCGGTTCCGACAGATATTTTTGCAGATTGTTCTGAGCTCCGGGATATTTTCTACATTCTATGGAAAATAAGAATCTTTATATTAAATGATATGATTTTTATTGCCAAATTTTTCTTCCCTTATTTTTTAGTTGAACTTAGCAAACTCCCTGTTCCAATGGACATTTTTGCGGATTTTCAGAGCTCGGTGCTATTTTCTTTATTTTTTGGAAAATATGAATTATTTTAATAAATGATATGATTTTTGTAGCTTAAGTTTGTCTTCTATTATTTTTAAGTGAAGATGGCGATCTCCCGGTTCCAACGGACATTTTTGCGGAATTTTCTGAGCTCCGGGCTATTTTCTACATTTTATTGAAGATTTGAATCTTTTTATTAAATGATATGATTTTTATAATCTAAGTTTTTCTTCTCTTATTTTCCAGTTGAAGTTGGCGATCTCCCGATTCCAATAGAAATTTTTGCGAATATTTTTGAGCTCCGGGCTATTTTCCACATTTTCTGGAATATATGGAATGTTTAATTAAATGATATCAGAGAAGACAAAATTAGGCCAAAATGTCCCTTGGAACCGGAAAATCGTAATCTTCAAATGAAATATAAGAGAGGACAAAATTTGGAACCAGGAAATCATCATCTTCATCTATAAAAATGTCCATTGTAATCGGGATACTGCCATCTCCAACTGAAAAGATTTTTATATATCATTTTCTGAGCTTGGTGCTATTTTCCACATTTTATGAAAGATATGGATCTTTTTATTTATTGATATGATTTTTCTAGCCTAAATTTGTCTTATCTTATTTTCCAGTTGAAGATGTCGATCTTTTTATTAAATGATATGGTAGTTTGGCCTAACTTTGTCTTCTCTTATATTCCAGTTGATGATGGCGATCGCCCGATTCCAACGGACATTTTTGCAGATTTTTCTGAGATCAATGTTATTTACTACATTTTCTCGAAAGATATGAATCTTTTTATTACATTATTGGATTTTTGTTACCTAATTTTGTTTTCTCTTATTTTTTAGTTGAAGATGGAGATATCCCGGTTCCAATGGACATTTTTATCGATATTTCTGAGCTCAGGACTATTTTCTACATTTTATGTAAATATGAATCTTTTTATTAAATGATATGTTTTTCTAGCCCAATTTTGACTTCTCTTATTTTTCAATTGAAGACCGGCGATCTCCTGGTTCCAAAGGAAATTTTTGAGGATTTTTCTGACCTTGAGGCTATTTTCTACATTTTATTGCAGATATGGATCGGTTTATTAAATGATATGATTTTTATAGCTTATGTTTGTTTTCTCTTATTTCACTTGAAGATGGGGTCTCCTAGTTCCAACAAACATTTTTTTGCGGATTTTTCTAACCGCAGGGCTATTTTCTGTAACTTCTCGATCGTTTTATTAAATGATATGATTTTTTGGACCAATTTTGTCTTCTTTTATTTTTTTCGTTGATGATTGGGATCTCCCGGTTCTAACAGATATTTCTACAGATTATTTTAAGCTCTGGGCTATTTTCTGTATTATCTGCAAGATATCGACCTTTTTATTAAATGATATGATTTTTTGGCCTAATTTTGTATTCTCTTTTTTCGTTAAATTTGGCGATCTCCCGGTTCTGACGGAAATTTTTGCGGATTTTTCTTAGCTCGGATCTATTTCCTTCTTTTTCTGCAAAATTTGAATCTCTTCATTAAATGATATTATTTTTTGGCAAATTTTGTATTCTTTTTTAGTTGAAGATGACGATCTCCCCGATTTCCAACGGACATTTTTGCACATTTTTTTGAGTTTGGTTTTATTTTCAAAATTTGCTAGAAGATAAGGATCTAAATATTACATGATATGATTTTTATGGCCTAATTTTGTCTTCTCTTATTTTTTAGTTGAAGATGGCAATCTCCCGGTTACAATGGACATTTTTCAGATTTTTTGGAGCTCGGTGTTATTTTCTATATTTTCTGAAGAAATGAAACTTTTTATTAAATGATATGATTTTTCGAACTAATTTTGTCTTCTCTTCTTTTTCAGTTGAAGATGTCGATCGACCGGTTCCAATGGACTTTTTTGCGGACTTTTCTGAGCTCGTGGCTATTTTCTATATTTTTTGTAAGTTAAGTATCTTTATATTAAAGGATATGATTTTTATACCATAATTATTTCTTCTCATATTTTTCGTTGAATATGGCGATCCCTGGTTCCAACGGAATTTTGTGGACTTTTTAGATCTGAGGTCCTTTTCCTACATTTTCATGAAGATATGGACCTTTTTGTTAAATGATTCGATTTTTTGGCGTAATTTTGTCCTCTCTTATTTTTCAGTTGAAGATGGTGATCTCCCGGTTCTAACGAACTTTTTAGCGGACTTTCTAAACTTGGGGCTATTTTCTAAATTTTTTAAGATATGATTTTTTAATAAATGATTAGATTTTTTGGCCCAAATTTTTCTTCTCTTATTTTTCAGTTGGATATGGTGATATCCCGGTTCCAACTACATTTTTGGAGACTTTTCTAAGCTGCGGTCTATTGTCTACATTTTCTGAAAGATATGAATCTTTTTATTAAATGATATGATTTTCTGCCTAATTTTATCTTCTCTTATTTTTAAGTTGAAGATAACAATCTCCTGGTACCAATGGACATTTATACGGATTTTTCTAAGCGGGTCTATTTTCTAAATTTTATTAAAGATATGAATATTTTTATTAAATGAAATGATTTTTTTGGTACATCGGAAAGTAACAACACTGGGAATCGAACACAGTTCCTTCCCCTTTATAGCTGCTCCTAGTTCCTACCGTGTCTCCATTATTGAACAAAGGGAGGGCTGATGATCTTTATGTGCTTTGAGCATGAGGTTCCACCGTTATTATGTCCATTGTGTATATCATCTGATGTATGTTCTAGAGGTTGGGAATCTGTCCTATAATCCAGAAAGAAGATGTAACTTATAATACAATATGGGTGGGGGTGATACCACTCGGCCATTGGCCGTTGTTAATGATATGATTTTTATAATCTATGTTTGTCTTCTCTTATTTTTTACGTTGAAGATAGCGATCTCCTGGTTCCAACGGACATTTTTGTGGAGTTTTCTGAGCTCGGAATTATTTCTACATTTTCTGGAAGATATGTATCGTTTTATTAAATGATTTGGTTTTTGGCCTAATTTTTTCTTCTCTTTTTCTAGTTGAATATGGCGATCTCCCGGTTCCAACTGATATTTTTGTGGATTTTTCTGAGCTCGAGGCTATTTTCTACATTTTCTGGAAGATATGGATCTTCATATTAAATGATATTATTTTATAACCTAATTTTGTCTTTCCCTATATTAAATTATATGATTTTTATAACCAAATTTTGTTTTCTCTAATTTTCCAGTTGAAGATGACGAACTTTTGGTTCCAAAGGACATTTTTGCGGATATTTCTGAGCTCGGAGCTATTTTATGTATTTTATGGATGATTGATCGTATGATATGATTTTTTGGCCTAATTTTGTCTTCGCTTATTTTTTTCGTTGAACATGGCGATCTACCGGTTCCAACAGATATTTTTTGCGGATTTTTTGAGCTCTGTGATATTTTCTACATTTGATGTAAGATATGAACTTTTTTGTTAAATGATATGATTGTATAGCCTAATTTTGTCATCACATATTTTTTTTAAGTTGAAGAAGACGAACTCCCGGTTCCAAAGAACATTTTTGCGAATTTTCCTGATCTCAGGGCTATTTTCAATATTTTCTGAAAGATATGAATCTCTTTATTAAATAATATGATTTTTTGGACTAATTTTTTCTTCTCTTATTTTTCAGTTGAAGATGACGATCTCCTGTTACAAATGACTTTTTTGCGGATTTTTCTGGGCTCAGGGCTATTTTCTATATTTTCTAGAAGATATGGAACTATTAATTAAATGATAAAATTTTTGGCCTAATTTTGTCTTCTCTTATTTTTCAGGTTAAGATCGCGATCTCCCGGTTCCAACGGACATTTTTTAGATTTTTCTGAGCTACATGCTATTTTCTACATTTTCATTGGATCTTTGTATTAAATAATATGATTTTTATAACTACTTTTTCTTGTCTTATTTTTAAGCTGAAGATGGTGATATCCCGATTCCTACGGACATTTTTATGGATTTTTATGAGCTTGGTCCTATTTTCTACCTTTTCTGGAAGATATGGATCTATATATTTAATGATATGATTCTTAGGGCTTAATTTTGTCTTCTCTTATTTTTCAGTTGAAGATGGGGATCTCCCGGTTCCAACGGAAATTTTTTCGGATTTTTCTGAACTCGGTGCTATTTTCTACATTTTATGGAAGATATGTTTCTTTTTATTAAATGATATAATTTTATGTCCTAAATTTAACTTTTGTTATTTTTTTAGGTGAAGATGTCGATCTCCCCTTTCAAACGGACATTTTTGCAGATTTTACCGAGTTCTTAGCCATTTTTTGTATTTTCTGGAAGAAATGGATCTTTTTATTATTTTTGGCCTAAATTTTATCTTCTCTTATTTTTCTTTTGAAGATTACGATCTCTCTGTTCCATCAGACATTTTTGCGGATTTTTTTGAGCTCGGGTCTATTTTCTGCCTTTTTAGGAAGATATCGAATGTTCTATTAAGTGATTCGATTTTTGGCCTAATTTTGTATTCTCTTATTTTTTTCGTTTAAGAAGGCGATCTCCCGGTTTCAACGGACATTTTTACGGACTTTTCTGAGCTCCGGACTATTTTCTACATTTTCTGGAAGGTAAGGATCTTTGTATTAAATGATATGATTTTGGCCCAATTTTGTGATATCTTATTTTTCCCTTGAAGATGGTGATCTCTCTCTCTCTCTCTCTCTCTCTCTCTCTCTCTCTCTCTTTAACTGGACATTTTTCGGATATTTATAAGCTCAAGTCTATTTTCTGCATTGCTGGAAGAGCTCCAGGTTATTTTCTTCTTTTTCTGATAGATATGGATCTTGTCGTAGAATGAAATGATTTTTTGCCTAATTTTTTCATCTCTTATTTTTCTATTGAATATATCGATCTCCTGGTTCCAACCTATATTTTTGTGAAATTTTCTAAGCTCGGGGCTATTTTCGACATTTTCTGAAAGATATGTATCTTTTTATTAAATGATATGATTTTTAGCCTAATTTTGTTTTCTCTTATTTTTCTGTTGAAGATGGCGATCTACGGGTTCTAAATGACTTGTTTGCGAACTTTTATGAGCTTGGGGCTATTTTCTATATTTTCTGTAAGATGTGTATATTTAGATTAAATAATATGATTTTACACCCAAATTTTTCTTCTCTTATTTTTTAGTTGAAGATGGCAATCTCCTGGTTATAACGAACATTTTCGCGGACTTTTCAGATCTCAGGGTCATTTTATACATTTTCTTGAAGATATGATATTTTTATTAAATGGTATGATTTTTTGATATAATTTTGTCTTCTCTTAATTTTTCAGTTCAAGATGGCGATCTCCTGATTCTAACGGACATTTTTGTGTATTTTTCTGAGCTCGAGGCTTTTTTCTACATTTTCTGGAAGATATGGATATTTTAATAAATGATATTAGTTTTGGCCCAATTTTGTGTTCTTTTATTTTTCAGTTGAAGATGGCAATCGCCCGGTTCCAACTGACATTTTTGCTGATTTTTTTGAGCGAGTGATTAGTTTCTAATTTTTATAGTAGATGTGGATCATTTAATTAAATGATATGATTTTTATAGCAATAGTTTGTCTTCTCTTATTTTTAGGTTGAAGATAGCGATCTCCGGGTTCCAATAGACATTTTTGCGCACTTTTTTGAGTTCGGACTATTTTTTACATTTTCTTCACGTAGAATTTTCTGAGCTCGGTGCTATTTCTATATTTTCTGAAAGATATGTACCTTTTTATTAAATGATATGATTTTATGGCCTAATTTTGTCTTCTTCTTTTTTAAGTTGAGGATGGCGATCTCCCGGTTCCAACTGACTGAGGATTTTTCAGAGCTCGGGGCATTTTTCTACATTTTTGGAAAATATCTATCTTTATATTAAATGATATAATTTTATGGCCTAATTTTTCTTCTCTTATTTTCTAGTTGAAGAGGGCGACCTTCCGGTTCCAACGGATATTTTTGCATATTTTTCAGATCTCGGGTTTGTTTTCTGCATTTTCTAGAAGATATCGATCTTTATAACAAAAGATTTGATTTTATGGCCTAATTTTGTCTTCTTTTATTTTTCAGTTGAAGATAGCGATCTCCCTATTCCAACGGACATTTGTGCGGATTTTTTTGAGCTCCGGTCTATTTTCTACGTTTTCAGTATGATGTGAATGTTTTTATTAAATGATATGATTTTTATAACCAAATTTTGTCTTCTCTTATTTTTTAAGTTGAAAATGGCGATCTCCATGTTCTAATGGCCATTTTTGCGGATTTTTGTGAGCTCGGAGCAATTTTTCTAAATTTTCAAAAAGTTATGGATCTTTTTATCAAATGATATAATTTTGGCCTAATTTTGTCTTCTCTTATTTTTCAGTTGAAAATGGCGTTCTCCTGGTTCCAACGGACATTTCTACGGACTTTTATTAGCTCGTAGCTATTTTCTGTATTTTCTTGAAAATATTAATGATATGATTTTTATGGCCTAATTTTTATCTTCTCTTATTTTCAGTTGAAGATGGCGATCTTCCGGTTCTAACAGACAATTTTTTTGATTTTTCGGAGCTCCGGCCTATTTTCGAAATTTTGTGGAAGATATGGATCTTTTTATTAAATTATATGGTTTTTATTGCCTAAGTTTGTCTTCTCTTATTTTTCAGTTGTGGTGATCTTCCGGTTCCAACATACATTCTTGCGGATTTTTCTGAGTTATGGGCTTTTTTCTGTATTTCTGGAAGATATTGATCTTTTTATTAAGTGATATGATATTTGGCCTAATTTTGTCCTTTAATTTTTCAGTTGAAGATGGCTATCTATCACTTCAACTGGTCATTTTTTCGGATTTTTCTGAGTACGGGGCTATTTTCTGCATTTTCTGGAAGATATGAATTGTTTTATTATATTATAAGATTTTTGGCTTAATTTTGTCTTCTCTTAATTTTTTTGTTGAAGATGCCGATCTTCTAGTTCCAAGGACATTTTTCCGGATTTTTTGAGCTTTGGGCTATTTTCTTCATTTTCTCTAAGATGCGGATATTTATATTAAATGTGGTGAACTTTTTAGCATAATTTTATCATTTCTTATTTTTCAGTTGAAGATGGCGATCTTCCGGTTCCAACGGACATTTTTGAAAAAATTTCTGAGCTCGAAAATATTTTCTCCATTTTCTAAAAGTTATGGATCTTTTATTAAATAATATTATTTTTTGGTTTAATTTTGTCTTCTCTTCTTTTTCACTCAAAGATGGAGACCTTCCGGTTCTAACGGAATTTTTTGCGGACTTTTCTGATCTCGAAGCTATTTTCTATGTTTTTGTAAGACATGTATCTTTATATTAAATGATATGAGTTTTATTGTCTGATTTTGGCTTCTATTCTTTTTAGCTGAAAATGACGATCTCCCGGTTCCAACGAATTTTGTTTGCAGGTTTTTCTCAGGTCGAGGCTATTTTCTATATTTTCTAGAGGATATGTATATTTTTATTAAATGATAGGATTTTTGATTTAATTTTTTCTTCTCTTATTTTTTTAGTTGAAGATGTCGATTTCCCGGTTCCAAAGGAAATTTTTGCAAATTTTTCTGAGCTCAGGAATATTTTCAATATTTACCTAAATATATGAATATCTTTATTAAATGATATGATTTTTTGGCCTAATTTTGTCTTCTCTTATTTTTCAGTTGAAGATTTCGACTCCCGGTACCAACAAATTATTTTTGCGGATTTTTCTAAGCTCGGGAATATTTTCTGCATTTTCAGGAATATATGAATATTTTTATAATATTATATGATTTTGGACTAATTTTGCCTTTTCTTATTTTTAAGTTCAAGGTGGCGATCTCCCAGTTCCCTCCGAAATTTTTTCAGATTTTTTTGAGATTGGTGTTATTTTTCACATTTTCTGGTAGATATGGATCTTTAAATTAAATGATATGTTTTATGGCCTAATTTTGTCATATCTTATTTTTTGCGGATATTTTTGAGCTCCGGGCTATTTTCCACATTTTCTGGAAGATATGGAATGTTTTATTAAATGATACGTTTTGAGCTTGGTGTTATTTTTCACATTTTCTAATTTTTTTCGTTGATGATGGCGATCTCCCGGTTCCAACGGATATTTTTGCGTATTTTTCTGAGCTCTGGGCAATTTTCTGTATTATCTGTAAGATATCGATCATCTTATTAAGTGATATGCTTTTTTGGCCTAATTTTTTTCTTCTCTTTTTTCCGTTAAATTTAGCGATCTCCCGATTCTGTCGAATATTTTTGCGGATTTTTCTGAGCTCTGGGATATTTTCTACATTATATGGAAAATAAGAATCGTTATATTAAATGATATGATTTTTATCGCCAAAATTTTCTTATCTTATTTTTCAGTTGAACTTAGCGAACTCCGGGTTCCAACAGACATTTTTGCGAATTTTCTGAGCTCGGTGATATTTTCTTTTTTATGGAAAATATGAATTATTTTAATAAATGATATGATTTTTGTAGCTTAAGTTTGTCTTCTATTATTTTTAAGTTATAGATGGAGATCTCCTAGTTCCAACAGACATTTTTGCGGAATTTTCTAAGCTCCAGGCTATTTTCTACATTTTATGGAAGATATGGATCTTTTTATTAAATGATATGATTTTTATAACCTAAATTCTTCTTCTCTTATTTTCCAGTTAAGGTTGGCGATCTCCCTGTTCCAGCAGAAATTTTTGCGGATATTTCTTAGCTTCGGGCTATTTTCCACATTTTTTGGAAGATATGGAATGTTTTATTAAATGATATAGAGAAGACAAAATTAGGCCAAAAATGTCCGTTGGAACCGGGAAATCGCCATCTTCAATTGAAATATAAGAGAAGACAAAATTTGGAACTGGGAAATCAACATCGTCATCTATAATAATGTCCATTGTAACCGAGATATCGCCATCTTCAACTGAAAGTATTTTTATATATCATTTTCTGAGCTTGGTGCTATTTTCCACATTTTATGAAAGATATGGATCTTTTTATTTATTGATATGATTTTTCTAGCCTAAATTTGTCTTCTCTTATTTTCCAGTTGAAGATGTCGATCTTTTTATTAAATGATATGATATTTTGGCCTAATGTTGTCTTCTCTTATATTCCAATTGATGATGGTGATTGCTCGATTCCAAAGGACATTTTGCCAGATTTTTCTGAGCTCGGGACTATTTCTACATTTTTTGGAAGATAGGAATCGATTTATTACATTATTTGATTTTTGTTACCTAATTTTATTTTCTCTTATTTTTTTGTTGATGATTGCGATATCCCGGTTCCAACGGAAATTTTTGCCGATATATCTGAGCTCAGAACTATTATCTACATTTTATGTACAATTTGAATATTTTTATTAAATGATATGTTTTCTACCCTTAATTTTTCTTCTCTTATTTTTCAAATGAAGATGGCGATCTCCTGGTTCCAACAGAAATTTTTGCGGATTTTTCTGACATCAGGCACTTTTCTACATTTTATTGCAGATATGGATCTTTTTATTAAATGATATGATTTTTATGGCTTACGTTTGTTTTCTCTTATTTTTCACCTGAAGATTGCGGTCTCCCAATTCCAACAGATTTTTTTGCGGATTTTTGTGACCTCAGGGCTATTTTCTGTATTTTTTGAAAGATATCGATTGTTTTTAAATGATATAATTTTTGGCCTAATTTTGTCTTCCCTTACTTTTGTTGTTGATGATGGCGATCTCCCAGTTCCAACGGATATTTCTGCAGATTTTTCTGAGCTTTGGTCTATTTTCTGTGTTATCTGCAAGATATCGACTGTTTTATTAAATGATATGATTATTTGGCCTAATTTTGTCTTCTCTTTTTTGTTAAATTTGGCGATCTCCCAGTTCCGACTGAAGTTTTTGCGAATTTTTCTTAGCTCAAAGCTATTGTCTTCATTTTCTGCAAAATATGAATCTCTTTATTAAATGATATTCCTTTTTGGCAAATATTGTCTTTTCTTTTTTCAGTTAAAGATGGAAAGATGGAGATCTCCCGATTCCAATGGACATTTTTGCAGATTTTTTTGAGCTTGGTTTTATTTTTAACATTTTCTGGAAGATATGGATCTACATATTAAATGATATGATTTTATGGCCGAATTTTGTCATCTCATATTTTTCAGTTGAAGATGGCGATCTCCCGGATACAACAGACATTTTTTCTGATTTTTCAGAGCTCTGTGCTATTTTCTACATTTTCTGAAAGATAGAATATTTTTATTAAATGATATAATTTTTGGCCTAATTTTGTCTTCTCTTCTTTTTCAGTTGAAGATGGCGATCTGCCGGTTCCAATAGACTTTTTTGTAAGTTTTGTATCTTTTATATTCAATGATATGATATGATTTTATACCCTAATTATTTCTTTTCATATTTTTCAAGTTGAATATGGCGATCCACCAGTTCCAACAGAAATTTTTGTGGGCTTTTCAGATCTCCGGTCCATTTTCTAGATTTTCTGAAAGATATGGATCTTTTTATTAAATGGTTAGATTTTTGGCTTCATTTTGTATTCTCATATTTTTCAGTTGAAGATGCTGAACTCCCAGTTCCAACGGACTTTTTCGCGGACTTTTCTCAGTTCGAGGCTATTTTCTAAATTTTCTATAAGATATGAATTTTTTTTAAATAAATGATTAGATATTTTGGCCCAATTTTCTCTTCTCTTATATTTCAGTTGAATAAGTCAATCTCCCGATTCCAACTAACATTTTTGCAGATTTTTCTAAGCTCTGGGCTATTGTCTACATTTTCTGAAAGATATGAATCTTTTTATTCAATGATATGATATTTCGCCGAATTTTATCTTCTCTTATTTTTTAAGTTGAAGATAACGATCTCCCGATACCAACGAACATTTTTGCGGATTTTTCTTTGCATTGTCTAAATTTTATTGAAGATATGAATCTTTTTATTAAATGATATGATTTTTTGGTACATCGGAAAGTAACAACACCGGGAATCGAACCCAGTTCTTCATCTTCTGTAGCTGTTCCCAGTTCCTACAGTGTCTCCATTATTGAACAAAGGGAGGGCTGATGCTCTTTATGTGCTTTCAGTATCTGGTTCCATCGCTATTATATACATTGTGTATATCAATGTATTGTTCTGAAAGACAGGGTGATACTACTCGACCACTGTCCGGTGGTAATGATATGATTTTTATAGTCTACGTTTGTCTTCTATTATTTTTTTACATTGCAGTAGCCATCTCCCGGTTCCAATAGACATTTTTGTAGAGTTTTCTGAGCTTGGAAATATTTCTACATTTTTTGGAAGATATGTATCTTCTTATTAAATGATATGATTTTTGGCCTAAATTTTTCTTTTCTTTTTAAAGTTGAATATGGCGATCTCCTGGTTCTAACAGACATTTTTGCGGATTTTTCTGAGCTCGGGGCTATTTTCTACATTTTTTTGGAAGATATGGATCTTCATATTAAATGATATTATTTTTTGGCCTAATTTTGTCTTCCCCAATATTAAATGATATGATTTTTATAACCAAATTTTGTTTTCTCTTATTTTTCCGGTTGAATATTGCGATCATTTGGTTCCAACGGACATTTTTGTGGATATTTCTGAGCTCGGAGCTATTTTCTGTATTTTCTGAATGATATTAATCGTATGATATTATTTTTTGGCCTAACTTTGTCTTCGCTTATTTTTTCGTTGAAGATGCTGCTCTCCCAATTCAAACAAACATTTTTGTGGATTTTTTGTGCTCTGTGCTATTTTCTACATTTTCTGTAAGATATGAACCTTTTTATTGAGTGATATGATTTTTATAGCCTAATTTTGTCATCTCATATTTTTTAAGTTGAAGAAGGCGATCTCCAAGTTCCAAAGGATTTTTTGCAAATTTTTCGGAGCTCAGGGTTATTTTCAATATTTTCTGATAGATATGAATCTCTTTGCCAAATGATATGATTTTTGGCTTAATTTTGTCTTCTCTTCTTTTTCAGTTGAAGATGACGATCTTCTGTTCCAAAGGACTTTTTTGCAGATTTTTCTGGGCTCGGGACTATTTGCTATATTTTCTGGAAGATATGGAACTATTTATTAAATGATAGAATTTTTGGCCTATTTTTGTCTTCTCTTATTTTTCAGGTTAAGATCGTGATCTCCCGGTTCCCACTGACATTTTTGCAGATTTTTCTGAGTTACGGACTATTTTCAACATTTTCTTAAGATTTGGATCTTTGTATTAAATAATATGATTTGTATAGCTACTTTTTCTTCTCTTATTTTTTAAGCTGAAGATGGTGATATCTCGATTCCAACGGACATTTTTGCGGATTTTTATGATCTTAGCCATATTTTCTACTTTTTCTTGGAAGATATGGATCTATATATTAAATGATATGATTCTAGGGCATTCTTCGCGTATTTTTTCGTTAAAGATGCTGATCTCCCGATTCCAACAGACATTTTTACGGATTTTTTTGAGCTCTGGCTATTTTCTACATTTTCTGCTAGATATGTTTCTTTTTATTAAATGATATAATTTTTATAGCCTAATTTTGTCATTTCATATTTTTTAAGTTGAAGAAGGCAATCTCCATGTTCCAAAGGATATTTTTACGAATTTTTCGGAGCTCAGGGCTATTTTCAGTATTTTCTGAAAGATATGAATCTCTTTATTAAATGATATGATTTTTGGCCTAATTTTGTCTTCTCTTCTTTATTTAGTTGAATATGACGATCTCCTGTTCCAAATGACTATTTTACGGATTTTTCTGGGCTCGGGACTATTTTCTATAATTTCTAGAAGATATGGAACTATTTATTAAATGATAGAATTTTGGCCTAAATTTGTCTTCTCTTATTTTTCGTTTAAGATCGTGATCTCTCGGTTCCAACGGACATTTTTGCGGATTTTTCTGAGCTACGGGCTATTTTCGACATTTTCATTAAGATTTGGATCTTTATATTAAATAATATGACTTGTATAGCAACTTTTTTCTTCTCTTAGTTTTTTAGCTAAAGATGGTGATATCCCGATTTCAACGTACATTTTTGCGGATTTTTATGAGCTCGGTCGTATTTTCTACATTTACTGGAAGATAAGGATCTATATATTTAATGATATGATTCTTAGGGCATAATTTGTCTTCTCTTATTTTTAAGTTGAAGCTGGGGATCTCCCAGTTCTAACGGAAATTTTTTCGGATTTTTCTGAGCTCGGTGCAATTTTCTACATTTTATGGTAGATATATTTTTGTTTTTATTAAATGACATCATTTTATGGCCTAAATTTATCTTTTCTTATTTTTTTAAGTCGAAGATGTCGATCTCCCAGTTCAAACGGACATTTTTGCGGATTTTACCAAGCTCGTAGCTATTTTCTATATTTTCTGGAAGAAACGGATCTTTTTATTAAATGATACGATTTTTGGCATAATTTTGTCTTCTCTTATTTTTCAGTTGAAGAATGGGATTTCTATGTTCCATCGGACCATTTTACGAATTTTTTCAAGCTCGGGCCTTTTTTCTGCATTTTCAGGAAGATGTCGATCGTTCAGTTAAATGATATGATTTTTTGGCCTAATTTTATCTTTCCTTATTGTTTTCGTTGAAGATGGCGATCTCCCGGTTTCAACGGACATTTTTACGGACTTTTCTGAGCTCCAGACTCTTTTCTACATTTTCTCGAAGGTAAGGATCTTTTTATTAAATGATATGATATTTTGGCCTAATTTTGTGCTATCTTATTTTTCACTTGAAGATGCTGATCTCTCCTCTTCAACTGGACATTTTTCGGATATTTCCGAGCTCGAGTTTTATTTTCTGCATTTCTGGAAGTGCTCCGGGTTATTTTCTTCTTTTTCTAAAAGATATGGATCTAGTCATAGAATGATATGATTTTTTTGCCTAATTTTGTCATCTCTTATTTTTCTATTGAAGATAGCGATGTCCCGGTTTCAACCTACATTTTCTAGAATTTTTCTGAGCTCGGGGCTATTTTCGACATTTTTTAAAAGATATGTATCTTTTATTAAATGAAATGATTTTTTTGGTTTAATTTTGTTTTCTCTTATTTTTTATTGAAGGTGGCGATCTATTATTTCTAACTAACATTTTTGCGTACTTTTATGAGCTTGGGGCTATTTTCTATATTTTCTAAAAGATATGAATATTTACATTAAATGATATGATCTTTACACCCTAATTTTTTCTTCTCTTATTTTTCAGTTGAAGTTGGCGATCTCCCGGTTCCAACGGACATTTTCGCGGACTTTTCAGAGCTATGGGTCATTTTCTACATTTTCTTGAAGATATGATATTTTTATTAAATGATATGATTCTTTGGCCTAATTTTGTCTTCTCTTATTTTTCAGTTGAAGATTGTGATTTCTGTTTCCAACGCACATTTTTGTGTATTTTTCTGAGCTCGGGCCTATTTCTCCATTTTCTGAAAGATATGCATCTTTTTATTAAATGATATGATTTTTTGGCTTAATTTTGTTACTCTTATTTTTTAGTTGAATATGGCGATCTTTCAGTTCCAACGAACATTTTTGCAGATTTTTCTAAGTTTACGGCTATTTTCTACATTTTCCAGAAAATATTGATCTTTTTATTAAATGATATGATTTTTCTAGCCTAATGTTGGCTTCTCTTTTTTCACTTGAAGATGGCGGTCTCCCAGTTCCAACAGACATTTTTATGGATTTTTCTGACCTCGAGGTTATTTTCTGTATTTTCTGAAAGATATCAATCATTTTATTAAATGATATGATTTTTGGGCCTAATTTTATATACTCTTATTTTTTCGTTGATGATGGCGATCTCCTAGTTCCAACGGATATTTATGCGCATTTTTCTGAGCTCTTGCCTATTTCTGTATTATCCGCAAGATATCGATCATCTTATTAAATGGTATGATTTTTTGGCCTAATTTTGTCGTTTCTTTATTTCGTTAAATTTGACGATCTCCTGGTTCCGACAGATATTTTTGCAGAATTTTTTGAGATTTGGGATATTTTCAACATTTTATGGGAAAGAAGAATCTTTTTATTAAACGATATGATTTATATTGCCAAATTTTTCTTCTCTTATTTTTTTAGTTGAACTTAGCGATCTCCCTGTTCCAATTGACATTTTTATCGATTTTCTGAGCTCGGTGCTATTTTCATTATTTTATGGAAAATATGAATCTTTTTATAAATGATATGAATTTTGTAGCTTTAGTTTGTCTTCTATTATTTTTAAGTTGAAGATGGCGATCTCCCTGTTCCACGGACATTTTTGCGGATTTTTCTCAGCTCCGGACTATTATCATATTTTATAGAAGATATGGATCTTTTTATTAAATGATATGATTTTTATAACCTAATTTTTATTCTCTTATTTTCCAGTTGAAGTTGGCGATCTCCCGGTTCCAACCGAAATTTTTGTGGATATTTCTGAGCTCCGGGCTATGTTCCACATTTTCTGGATGATATGTTATGTTTTATTAAACGATATCAGAGAAGAAAAAACTAGGCCAAAAATGTCTGTTAGAACCAGGAAATCACCATCTTCAACTGAAATATAAGAGAAGACAAAATTCATATCCGGAAAATCGCCTTTTTCATCTATGAAAAAGTCTGTTGTAACCGAAATATCTCCATCTTCAACTTTAAAGATTTTTATATATCATTTTCTGAGCTTAGTGCTATTTTTCATATTTTATGAAAGATATGAAACTTTTTATTAATTGATATAATTTTTCAAGTCTAAAT
>CM061137.1:68008119-68028118 GCA_030789695.1 Scilla litardierei | reverse complement strand
AAGTAGACAGGCGACTGTATATCCTTCATCAGTCGACTGTTGCAGGAGATGGAGAAAGCCCGAGAGATGCATTTTTCGCACTTACGCCTTTAAGACGACTGATGACCATTTCACAGGCGACTGTAAATATACAGGAGACTGTAAATACTTCATCAGGCGACTGTCTTGCAAATTGGGATGAAGCCCAAAAAATGCAAAAGCGCACAGTCGACTGTCGACCAATTCACAGGCGACTGTAGAAACACAGTCGACTGTAAATTGAACATCAGTCGACTAATGCGAAAAGCTCAAGAAGAGTCAATAGAAATGTTGACTTGAGCTATGCATCACATTCGACTGTAGAAGGCTCGACAGGTGACTGGAATCACCTATCGACTGTAAAACATTCATCAGGCGACTGTTGGAGAGCCAGAGACTCCAAATGAGTCTTTGGGCCAGATGAACCTATAGGGTTGGATTCTATGATTATCCTAAGGCTCACTAAGATGGTGCAATACATATGCATGAGAGTATGACCATCTATCAAGGCAGTACAATAATCCTAGACTCAAAAAGAGAAATGCAAGTAATTGAAATTACATTGATTACATATTACATCTCCTAGAGTCTAAGTCTTCAAGCTCAAGATACCTTGATGCTCCCCGATCATCTCCAAGCTTTGGCAACCCTTGATGAGCTTCCCTTCATCAAGCTCCAAGCTTTGGCAATGCTCCTCTAGATGTCCATTCATCATCATGCTTCAAGCTTTGGCTTCATTAGATGATCTTCAGGACTTCATCCAAGCTTGAGCATACCATCACTATTGGAGGTCTTTAAGATATCCCTTGTAATTTCCTCCAAGCATTATGCTTTGTCTTATCAACATATAATCATTTAAGATAAGCTGCGACTAAAACATAAGATTGATTAGCACACTAACATAATGTATTGATCATCATCAAAACAACGTTAGTCTTGAACCCAAAAACTAACTTGTATGAAATAATATGATTTGTATAGCTACTTTTTTCTTCTCTTATTTTTAGCTGAAGATGGTGATATCTCGATTCCAACGGACATTTTTGGGGATTTTTATGATCTTAGCCCTATTTTCTACATTTTCTGAAAGATATGGATCAATATATTAAATGATATGATTCTTAGGGCATTCTTCGCGTATTTTTTCGTTGAAGATGTTGATCTCCCGGTTCCAACAAACATTTTTTGCGGATTTTTTTGAGCTCTGTGCTATTTTCGACATTTTCTGTAAGATATGAACCTTTTTATTAAATGATGTAATTTTTATAGCCTAATTTTGTCATCTCATATTTTTTTAAGTTGAAGAAGGCAATCTCCATGTTCCAAAGGATATTTTTGCGAATTTTCCGGAGCTCAGGGATATTTTCAATATTTTCTGAAAGATATGAATCTCTTTATTAAATGATATGATTTTTGGCCTAATTTTGTCTTCTCTTCTTTTTAAGTTGAATATGACGATCTCATGTTCCAAATGACAATTTTGCGGATTTTTCTGGGCTCGGGGCTATTTTCTATATTTTCTGGAAGATATGGAACTATTTATTAAATGATAGAATTTTTGGCCAAATTTGTTTTCTCTTATTTTTCGTGTTAATATCGCGATCTCTCGGTTCCAACAGACATTTTTGCGGATTTTTCTCAGCTACGGGCTATTTTCTACATTTTCATTAAGATTTGGATCTTTTTATTAAATAATATGATTTGTATAGATACTTTTTCTTCTCTTATTTTTAGCTAAAGATGGCGATATCCCGATTTCAACGTACATTTTTGCGGCTTTTTATGAGCTTGGTCCTATTTTCTACATTTTTTGGAAGATATAGATCTATATATTTAAGGATATGATTCTTAGGGCATAATTTGTCTTCTCTTATTTTTAAGTTGAAGATGTGGATCTCCCGGTTCTAACGGAAAATTTTTAAGATTTTTCTGAGCTCGGTGCTATTTTCTACATTTTAAGGAAGATATATTTCTTTTTATTAAATGAAATCTTTTTATGGCCTAAATTTATCTATTCTTAATTTTTTCAGTTGAAGATGTCGATCTCCCGGTTCAAACGGACATTTTTGCGGATTTACCAAGCTCGTAACTATTTTCTGTATTTTCTGGAAGAAATGGATCTTTTTATTAAATGATACGATTTTTGGCATAATTTTGTCTTCTCTTATTTTTCAGTTGAAGATTGGGATCTCTCTATTCCATCGGACTTTTTCGCGAATTTTTTCAAGCTCGGGCCTATGTTCTACATTTTCAGGAAGATGTCGATCCTTCTATTAAATGATATGATTTTTTGGCCTAATTTAATCTTCCATTATTGTTTTTGTTGAAGATGGCGATCTCCCGGCTTCAACGGACATTTTTACGGACTTTTCTGAGCTCCAGACTCTTTTCTACATTTTCTCGAAGGTAAGGATCTTTTTATTAAATGATATGATTATTTGGCCTAATTTTGTGCTATCTTATTTTTCACTTGAAGATGGTGATCTCTCCCTATTCAACTGGACATTTTTCGGATATTTCTGAGCTCGGGTTTTATTTTCTGCATTTCTGGAAGAGCTTTGGGCTATTTTCTTCTTTTTCTAAAAGATATGGATCTAGTCGTGGAATGATATGATTTTTTTGCCTAATTTTGTCATCTCTTATTTTTCTATTGAAGATAGCGATCTCCCGGTTTCAACCTATATTTTTACGAAATTTTCTGAGCTCAGGGCTATTTTCGACATTTTGTAAAAGATAAGTATCTTTTATTAAATGATATGATATTTTGGTTTAATTTTGTTTTCTCTTATTTTTTTGTTGAAGGTGGCGAACTATTGGTTCTAACTGACATTTTTGCAACTTTTATGAGCTTGGGGCTATTTTCTATATTTTCTGTAAGATATGGATATTTAGATTAAATGATATGATTTTTACACCCTAATTTTTTCTTCTCTTATTTTTCAGTTGAAGTTGGCGATCTCCCGGTTCCAACGGACATTTTCGCGGACTTTTCTGAGCTTGGGGTCATTTTCTACATTTTCTTGAAGATATGATAGTTTTATTAAATGATATGATTCTTTGGCCTAATCTTGTCTTCTTTTATTTTTCAGTTGAAGATGGTGATTTCTGTTTCCAACGCATATTTTTGCGTATTTTTCTGAGCTCGGGCCTATTTCTCCATTTTCTGAAAGATATGCATCTTTTTATTAAATGATATGATTTTTTGGCTTAATTTTGTCTACCCTTATTTTTCAGTTGAATATGTCGATCTTTCAGTTCCAACGGACATTTTTGCGGATTTTTCTGAGTTTACGGCTATTTTCTACATTTTCTAGCCGAATTTTGGCTTCTCTTTTTTCACTTGAAGATGGCGGTCTCCCATTTCCAACAGACATTTTTATGGATTTTTCTGACCTCTAGGTTATTTTCTGTATTTTCTGAAAGATATCGATCATTTTATTAAATGATATGATTTTTGGGCCTAATTTTGTATTCTCTTTTTTTCGTTGATGATGGCGATCTCCTGGTTCCAACGGATATTTTTACGCATTTTCCTGAGCTCTTGGCTATTTCTGTATTATCTGCAAGATATCGATCATCTTATTAAATGATATGATTTTTAGCCTAATTTTGTCGTTTCTTTTTTTCGTTAAATTTGGCGATCTCTTGGTTCCGACAGATATTTTTGCAGAATTTTTTGAAATCTGGGATAGTTTCTACAGTTTATGGAAAATAAGAATTTTTTTATTAAATGATATGATTTATATTGCCAATTTTTTCTTCTCTTATTTTTCAGTTGAACTTAGCGATTTCCCTGTTCCAACTGACATTTTTGCGGATTTTCTGATCTCGGTGCTATTTTCATTATTTTATGGAAAATATGAATCATTTTTATAAATGCTATGAATTTTGTAGCTTTAGTTTGTCGTCTATTATTTTTAAATTGAAGATGGCGATCTCCCAGTTCCACGGATATTTTTGCGGATTTTTCTGAGCTTCGGGATATTTTCTACATTTTATGGAAGATATGGATCTTTTTATTAAATGATATGATTTTAATAACCTAAGTTTTTCTTCTCTTATTTTCCAGTTGAAGTTGGCGATATCTCGGTTCCAACCGAAATTTTTGTGGATATTTCTGAGCTCCGGACTATGTTCCACATTTTCTGGATGATATGTTATGTTTTATTAAATGATATCAGAGAAGAAAAAATTAGGCCAAAAATGTCTGTTAGAACCAGGAAATCGCCATCTTCAACTGAAATATAAGAGAAGACAAAATTCAGATCCCGAAAATCGTCATTTTCATCTATAAAAAAGTCTGTTGTAACCGAAATATCGCCATCTTCAACTTTAAAGATTTTTATATATCATTTTCTGAGCTTAGTGCTATTTTTCATATTTTATGAAAGATATGGATCTTTTTATTAATTGATATAATTTTTCAAGTCTAAATTTTTCTTCTCTTATTTTCCAGTTGAAGATGTCGATGTTTTTATTAAATGATATGATATTTTGGCCTAATTTTGTCTTCTCTTATATTCCAGTTGATGATGGCGATCTCTCGGTTCCAAAAGACATTTTTGCGGATTTTTCTAAGCTCGGAGCTGTTTTCTACATTTTTGGGAGATATAGATCTTTTATTAAATTATTTGATTTTTGTTGCCTAATTTGTTTTCTCTTATTTTTTAGTTGAAGATGGCGATATCCCGATTCCGATAGACATTTTTTCCAATATTTCTGAGCTTCAAACTATTTTCTACCTTTTTATTAAATGATTTGTTTTTTGTAGCCTAATTTTGTCTTCTCTTATTTTTTTCAATTGAAGATGGCGATCTCCCTATTCCAACGGAAATTTTTGCGGATTTTTCTGACTTAAGTCTATTTTCTACAATTTCTTGTAGATATGGATCTTTTTATTAAATGAAACGATTTTTATAGCTTATTTTTGTCTTCTCTTATTTTTTTCATTTGAAGATGGAGGTCTCCCGGTTCCAATGGATATTTTTACAGATATTTCTGACCTCGGCGCTATTTTTTGTATTTTTGGAACATATCGATCTTTTTATTAAATGATATGATTTTTGGCCTAATTTTGTCTTTTCTTATTTTTTTCGTTGATGATGGCGATCTCCCGGTTCCAACGGATATTTCTGCAGATATTTCTGAGCTTGGGGCTATTTTCGTATTATCTGGAAGATATTGATCGTTTTATTAAATGATATGATTTTTGGCCTAATTTTGTCTTCTCTCTTTTTCGTTAAATTTGGCTACCTTTCGGTTCTGATGGATATTTTTACGGATTTTTCTGAGCTCGGGGATACTTTATAAATTTTATAGAAAATACGAATCTTTATATAGAATGTGATTTTTATAGCCAAATTTTGTCATCTCTAATTTTTAATTTTAACGTAGCGATCTCCTGGTTCTAACGGACATTTTTTCAGATTTTCTGAGCTCAGTACTTTTTTCTTTATTTTGTGGAACATATGGATCTGTTTATTAAATGATATGATTTTTATAGCTTAGGTTTTTCTTATATTATTTTTAAGTTGAAAATGGCGATCTTCCAGTTCCAGCGAACATTTTTGCGGATTTTTCTGAGCTCAGGGCTATTTTCTACTTGTTATGCAAGATATGGATCTTTTGATTAAATGGTATGATTTTTATAACCAAAGTTTGTATTCTTTTATTTTCCAGTTGAAGATGGCGATCTTTTATTGAATGATATGATTTTTTGACTTAATTTTGTCTTCTCTTATATTTCTGGGTGTAGATGGCATTCTCTCGGTCCCAAAGGACATTTTTGCGGATTTTTCTGAGTTCCAGGCTATTTTCCACATTTTATGGAAGATAAGGATCGTTTTATTAAATGATATGATTTTGGCCTAATTTTATCTTCTCTCACTTTCCAGTTGAAGTTGGTGATCTCACGGATCCAACGGAAATTTTTGTGGATAATTCTGAGCTCCGGGATATTTTCCACATTTTCTAGAAAACTTGGATCATTTTATTAAATGATATGAGAGAAGACAAAATTAGGCCAAAAAATGTCTGTTGGAACCGAGAAATCGCCATCTTCAACTGAAATATCAGAGAAGACAAAATACAACCGGGAAATCACAATCTTCACCTATAAAAAGTCCATTGTAACTGGGATATCTCCATCTCCAAGTGAAAAGATTTTAATATATCATTTTCTGAGCTTGGTGCTATTTTCTATATTTTATGAAAGATATGGATCTTTTTATTAATTGAAATGATTTTTAGCCTATATTTGTCTTCTCTTATTTTTAAGTTGAAGATGACGATCTTTTTATTAAATGATATGATTTTTTGGCCTACTTTTGTGTTCTCTTATATACCAGTTGAAGATGGCGATCTCCCGGTTCTAACCGGCCTATTTTGCACATTTTATGGAAGATATGGATCTTTTTATTAAATGATTTGATTTTTGTAGCCTAATTTTTTCTTATCTTATTTTTAAGTTGAAAATGGCGATCGCTTGGTACTAAAGACATTTTGCGGATTTTTCTGAGCTCAGGGCTAATTTATACATTTTAGGGAAGATATGGATCTTTTTATTAAATGATATGATTTTTTGGCATTGTTTTGTCATCTCTTATTTTTAAATTGAAAATGGATATCTCTCGGTTCCAATGGACATTTTCACGGATTTTTCTGAGCTCCGAGCTATTTTCTTAATGTTATGGAAGATATGTATCTTTTTATAAAATGATTTGATTTTTATAGCCTAAGTTTGTCTTCTCTTATTTTTCAATTGAAGATGGCGATCTCCGATTACAACGGCCATTTTTGTGGATTTTCTAAGTCCCGAGTATTTTTCTACATTTTCTGTATAATATTAATCTTAATATTAAATTATATGATTTTTATAACCAAATTTTGTCTTCTCCTATTTTTCAGTTGAATATGGCGATCTCCCAGTTCTAACAGACATTTTTATGGGTTTTTCTAAGCCGGGGCTATTTCTACAGTTTATTGAATATATAGATATTTTTATTAAATGATATGATTTTATAGCCTAAGTATGTCTTCTAAATTTTTAGTTGAAGATGGCGATCGCCCGTTTCTAACATATGTTTTTTCGGATTTTTCTGACCTTGATGCTATTTTCTATAATTTATGGAAGATATGTATCTTTTTCATTAAATGGTATTATTTTTGGCCTAATTTTCTCTTCTGTTATTTTTTCTTTGAAGATGGCGATCTCCCGGTTCCAGCGGACGTTTTGACGGATTTTACTGAGCTCTGGACTACTTTCTAAATTTCCTACATGATATTAATCGTTGTATTAAATGATATGATTTTTGTGGATATTTCTGCGTATTTTTCTGACCTCGCGGGTATTTTCTACATTTTTTGGAGGATATGGATCTTTTTATTAAATGATATGATTAATTTTGTCTTCTCTTATTTTCCAGTTCAAGTTATCGAGCTCCCGGTTTCAACGGACATTTTTGCGGATTTTTCTAAGCTCATGACTATGTTCTACATATTCTGGAAGATATGTATCGTTTTATTAAATAATTTGATTTTTGGCCTAGTTTTGTCATATAGTATTGTTAAGTTGAAGATGGCGATCTCCCAATTCAATCAGACATTTTTGCGGATTTTTCTGTGCTCAAGGCTATTTTCTACATTTTCTAAAAGATATGGTTGTTTTACTAAATTATATGATTTTTATAACCTATGTTTCTCTTCTCTTATTTTTCAATTGAACATGGCAATCTCCCGGTTCCATCGGACATTTTTGCGGATTTTTCTGAGCTCGGGGCTATTTTCTAAATTTTCTCGAAGATATCACTACAATAAAAATGGTCATTGCAACTTCTAAAAAAGTTGTATAAGGGTCAGACAAATTTTTAACAAATGTTATAATATGCGAAGTTGTAATAGGGTCGACTCCATCGACCACTTTTTCTGCATGTTGTAAACAAACGTTGTAATAGATAAATATTACAACTTTTTTGAAACGTTTAGAAAAAGTTGTAAATAAAGATATTACAACTTTTAATAAACGTTGTGTAAAGCAAAATTACAACTTTTTTTAAAGGTTGTGTAAACTACTATTGCAACTTTAATAAAAGGTTGTGTAAAATAATATTACAACTTTTATTAAAAGTTGTGTAAAATACTATTACAACTTTTATAAAAGGATGTGTAAAGAGATATTACAACTTTTAATAAAAGTTGTAATATTGCTTTATACAACCTTTTTATAAACGTCGTAATAAAAGTTTACACACCGTTATTAAATGTTGTAATAGAAGTGTGTACAACCTTTTTATAAACGTTGTAATAAAAGTTTACACACCGTTATTAAATGTTGTAATAGAAGTGTACACAACTTTCTTTAAAAGTTGTGTAAACTGCTATTACAACTTTTATAAAAGGTTGTGAAAACTTCTATTACAACTGGTTTAAATATTTGTTTAAAACTCTGTTACAACTTTTATAAAAGGTTGCGGAAAAAAGCACAAATTAAAAAAATATACGCGGTTGCATATGTTCCAAATCTCATTGCAGTAGCTGTACACACTATGATAAACACACACACATACAATATTATTCATTTGGATATTAGGAATCTAATGGGTAGATTACAATATAACATATATGGAACGGTGATGAAAACATCAAAATCTCAGAAACATTATGTCCACATATTGCTAAATAGGTTTGATTACATGAATGTTTATATATATAACTACTGACATCGAATGTGACAACATGTTGGAGAAACTTGTCCTCGAATTCTCGACACAGGAACCTAAGATTTATAGCTTAGCAGGATCAAAATCAACATTTTCATCAAATTCAACATTTCCATCAGCAGCTATGGCGCGTGAATATGGTATTAACAAAATCACTTACTGTTGAAGAAACACATACGCAGCTTGAGCTGCGTGTAATTCAATGATTATATTACATAATTACATGGGATGGCAAAAAAACTTTATATAGAATCGAACTCACACCATGGCTGAGGGCAGCAGAGTGCCCAAACTGCTCTTCATTCCCCATAATAGACTGGGACTGGGACAACCCCCTCGGTACTTACCTCACTCTTCACGCACTCAAAGTTGAGCATTACAGGCTTCTCCTCTTCACAAGAATTGTTGTACTCCCCAAGGTCCAAGTACTCATCCACCTCCTCGCCAAACAGAGCTGCATAGTTGCTCTGCTATGTTGGAGAAACTACTGACATCGCCTGTGATAATATGTTGGAGAAACTTGTCCTCGAATTCTTGACAAAGTTCCAAAGCAATAGCCTTAGTTCATTCTAAGCTGTGCACCATTTGTTCACCAAGTCTTATTATCAATTCATCCACTACAATCTAAGACTTTCCATGTAACCTGCAAAGGTTAAGCATTATAGTGTCACTCACCAATAGCCGGAAGAGAGAGAAAATGATGGAGAAGACAGAAAAAGAAATATCTCATTTAAAACAGAAGTCAATGTAACATAAAAATAGATGACAACCCGAAGCTTTTAAAAAATTGGGTGGGGGTCAATCATTAACAGAAAATTAAGTGTACCCAAAACAAAACATTTTTCTATCTTTCTACCAAATTTACACCAGAGACATTGACCTCTTCATCTCCGAAGATCATGCAGTTGAATTCACTTAATTTATATTTAAAAATACACAAAAAAGTCACAGATGGCTGTGCTCACACTACACGGTTTCAATCACTTGCTAGATTACAGCTGCATATGCACCCTTTGAATGAATTCAAATGTGAACAACAAAACTCCAACATTTCACACACAAAACATACTTTCTGATTCATTCCCCATAGTACTAATCAGTCTCACATGGTCAAGGTCAAATCACGCAATTACATGCTCCATTAAAAAATATATAAAACTGGAAATGAAAATTGCAAATATTAATTGAACCATCGACGAAATTCATTTTTAATAAAAATAGTCAAAGATTTGATTTATTGAGGAAAAATGTAGCATACAAAATGACTAGAAATAGACAAAGCCTTGAGTTACCGAAGAGAAATATAGCTTACAGGAGAAGTGGAATAGATGCCAAATAATCCGGTATCACCATAGTTGGTACTGGAAGATATTCATATCAATTATATGCAAAACCAGTTAATTATTTTTGCAAAACGAAACTAGGCGGGTGTGTTACATAAAACCTTGTGGCATTAAACTTTCGGCAATAAAATAAGGACAATTTCAATGGCAAATAATTTTATCACAAATGTGTAATTTCCAAATTGTCTTCAAACAATCATTTCTCATCGATCATTACCATTTCATAGGAAGCAGGAAGAAATCAAGTTGTGCTACTCAATTAAAATAGAAAGTAAATACATGTTAGAATCTTCCTTAAAAGCAACATTATCTACCTTCACCGAGATGAGAATTTAGAGCCGTTTTCGTGACACCATACATACCCATAGATGTCCCTGGATTGTATCCTGTAATAGAAGAAATAAGAATCACCAACGATCCCTTGCTCAAGTGGGATTCAGCAACCTGTAACAAGAAAAGAACCAGGGATTATTAGTCTTTCATTCACGAAACCACATAGTTATCCCCATATACAATCAAGGAAGCAACCTGCAAGAACAAAACTGCAGCTTTCACATTGATCTCCCAAAGTTTATCGAGCACAGACTCTTTCATCTCCAATATGTTATCAATCGTTGGATTCGCAGCTTCATTGGACACAATAATGTCTATTTTCCCATATTTCTGCAACAAATTAGAGAAAAAGATCAACTTTTCCCCCTAATTCATTTTTGAATTTACGTTTTTTTACCTGGATGGTTTTATCGATGAGATCCTTTCTATGTTGAGCAACTGAGACATGGCACACGACCCCCAAAACTTCGATCCCTTTGGATTTGAGCTTTGTTACTGCCTCAACTACGTTCTTCTGTAAACATCAATAAAAAATAAAAAAATTGATACTACCATTAGTTTAAAAAATAGGCTCTGTTTTACTCCTAAGTTTAGGGTTTTAAATTTTGACCTGCTTTCGAGATGCGATGACGACGGAGGCTCCTTCGAGCTCGAACCGCTTGGCGATGGCGAACCCGATTCCCTGCGTCGATGTCATCACGATCGTGACTTTCCCTTGCAACGAAGAAGAACTCACCAGTTGCCGAAGGAGGAGGAAGATTAGAAGAACTGAAGAACGATGGCTGAAGATCTGAAGAACGAGGGTTTCGGTTGATTTTCTCGGTCTAGGGTTGGGGTTTTATTAGAAAGAGAGACTGGGGTGAGGGTTTGGGCTATGGTTTGACGAAGGGAGACCGAAGGGTCATGCACGATCGACTGAAGTGGGCGGCTCACGGGACCGAAGGGGGCGGCGCAAGGCTTGGGTAAGGGGTTTTGATCCCACGAAGTAGGGCTGTTGACGAACGAGCTTGAATGAGCTTGAACAGGGAGCTTGGTTTTGTTCATGAACAAAATCTGTGTTCAAGCTCTGTTCATTTACTAACCGAGCTCTAAAAATATGTTCAAGCTTGTTCGTTAAGCTTACCAAACGAACATAAATGGACATTTACCGAGCTTGTTCACGAGTAGTTAATCGAACGTTCTGTTCGTTAACAAGACTTATCGAGCTTGTTCATGAACATGTTCAGGAACTTGTTCGTGAACACAAATCAATCTTGTTCATGAACAGATTTTCAAACAAACAAACGAACGTTAATTTTTTAATGAAAAATAATAATATTTAAACATTATTACCAATGACTAAATCAATTAAATAAAAGGATTAAATATCTACAGGACAAAAACAAACAAATCCAGCATAATAGCTCCATATATCCCATTACAAGCATCCATTTTAAGCATAATAAAAAATATAGTAGTTGTCTAAATTTAGTATTTCGGTACATGGTCGTTCACGAACACTTAACGAGCTTGTTTATGAACATCACTTAACGAGCTTGTTCACGAACACTTGACGAGCTTGTTCATGAACATAAATGAACGAACATGGTTATGTTCAAGCTCTGTTCGTTTACTAGCCAAGCTCTAAAAATCTGTTCAAGCTTGTTCATTAAGCTTCCTAAACGAACGTAAACAAACATGTACCGAGCTTGTTCATGAGTAGTTCGTCGAACGTTCTGTTCGTCAACAGCCCTACCACGAAGAGAGGAACTAAGGAGCGCTGGGGGTTCTCGATCACGCAATAAAATAAAGTAAGGTAAAATAAAAATTAGGATGTTAGTTTTACCGTACTAGTTATGGTGTGTTACGGTTAATTAGAACTTGCATATATGTGATGAAGTTTATGTACTAAAACGTTAACGGGAAGATAAAAGAGCCTAACTTTAGGGTGAGATAATTGATATTTGGACAAATAAATCAATATCCTTTTACTTTTTTCTTTTTATTGATTTGCAACTCTCCACACTCCACCCTTTAATTAGCTAGCTTTCTCCATATTCAATGGAGATATTCTCCAATCTGTGTCACATTCTGCTGAGACTAGACACGAAACCCCAAAACAAGGCTCGGATCGTTTGAATGCAACCCAACTGGCTTCTTTGGACTCATATACGATACAAAATTAAAGTTGAGGCATGAATTAAATTACCAAGTGGAGCCACTCCCATGCTCTCTTGCTTGTCAGATTGTTTGACGTCTGCAACCAGCAATAGCAATACTCGCAAGTTTATATGAACTGTGAAAATAACGGTTTGGGAGAATATTTAACTAACGTAAACAAATCCATGTGCATGCAGTTTGTTCCACCATTGCATAGACAAACTCCCTTAAATAATCAGAATGCCAAGACTTTCTGAATATCCATATGTCTTAATTTTTGGATAGGCCAACTCCCCCACTCAAAGATAAATTGATAACTGCTATAAATATAGCCCCCAAGCCACCAACATCAACCTCCCTTGCATTCTCCTTCTAGTTGTCACAGGAGGCAATGGTAGCTCAGTTCCCTTCTGTCACGCCCCGCTTTCCTTAAATGGAGGCGAGACGTGAGAAGGTTCGCTCAGGCGTGGAGCTGTAAAGCTGCAGCCTGATAAGCGTCACTATATCATATGCAAGTCCTTGTAACCGTGAACAGAACAAAGATATTAACACAAGAGAGACAGAAATAAAATCTCAAATCTCAGAATTGTCCAAACATAAAATTAAGTTCCACATCCAGAAAAGCCACCAGGCTAAAAGAAAGAGTCTAGGCCCAAAACATGGCCAACAAAAGCCAACACGGAACAAGGTATTGGTGCTACGCACCGACAACTAAAGCAGACTAAACAACAACACAAACAGTCTCTACGACTGATCTCCCGTGTCCACGAAGTCCTCGTCAAACACAGGCTCAGGCTCGGCGTCCGCAAACACCTCGTCCTCAACAACGAACTCTGGCTCAGGATCTAACATGCGACACCCAAAGAGAAAGGGGCACATGTCAGTAAGTCTAAAAAGACTTGAGCAAGGAAACTGAAAGTAAATTAACAACCTAGCAGTTATAATAAGATGCAAAGACATGGCAGTTAAGTATGTTGCAATAGTTAAAAGAAGAGACAAGCACGCACGATGTAGCAAAAGCTACCAAGTCACTAATCACGAATCACTTATCACTATTTTCACTTTGTGCTCAGAGTTTCCGTCTTTTGGATGAAGTGGCTGTACGGGCTCACTTCTACGCTCAAGCGACCGTTTAACCCTACCCCTCCACGTGTATCGAGTGTTGGGATTAGCAACACACTATGCTCGCTTCTGGATCACGAGCCAGGAAGTGTATTTGGCATAGGAGTGCACCTAGCCTGATCACTGTGTAGGGGTCAAAATCCTACTCACCGCAGCTTACATTTTAGAGTAGCGTGTGCTACACAATCACGATGAACAATCAATGTATGCAATGACATGAACAGATATTCGCGTACCGTTAATTGAAATTAAACATGACGTGCAAGCATGATGAGGGTGATGGATCTAGCTTCGTTGTCAAGCTAGATCAAAGGGCGTCTAGGCAGCTATCCTTTCACTGCCCAGGCTCTTTTACGCTAAGACAAGTAAATGGCCTAAGGGCATGGCCTAAAACCCTAAGTGGAAAGTTTCACTTGCCTGATATCAAGGATGACGATCAATGAGGCACGTCACAAAATGATAAACTACGGAGATGGGATCGCTGCCATGGCAAAACAATATCAGAACTAGGGTTTAATAAAAATCACAAAGTGGGTTATGAGAATATTAAAGGATCGATTTACTACCCGTATCGTAGCGGAAGAACGATGCTGAGCAAGCATGGCAACGGAAGAACGATCCGGAGAACTATGGTTCAGATCTCGAAATGGCGAGGAAATTTGGAGAAATCGGGATTTGTGGGGTTTCCGACGGCCTAAAGCATGGTGGCTGGCCTAATGAGGGTGTGAGGGGCTTCGGGGATGAAGGAGAAGAGCTAGGGGAAGGTTGGGGAAGATCAGAGGTCAAGGGGGAAAGGAAATGGCCAAGAGAAGTGAAAGAAAGAAAAGAAAACGATTGGGGGTTTAAATAGGAAAAGTTGCGGCGGCTGGGTGAAACCTAGGGTTTCGGGGTCGATTAGTCGGTCAAAGAAGGGTTGTTGACCGACTAGTTTAAGAACTAGTCGGTCGGTAGACCAACTGTGACCGACTAACACCAAACAGTAACTCAGGTCGTCAAAATGGTCAAAGAACTAGTCGGTTAAAGAACAATGACTGACCGACTAGTTTGCAAGCTAGTCGGTCGAAAAATGTTCTTAGACCGACTAACGATAAACAGTAACTTAGGTGAAATTTATCAAAGGTACTAGTCGGTCTGAGAGCAAGTTCTGACCGACTAGTTTCACATCTAGTCAGTCGGTGGTTGTTCTTAGACCGACTAAGAGTAAACAGTAACTCCTGAATAATTGATTTAATGAACTAGTCGTTTCCAGAAGAGTTCCTGACCGACTAGATTGGAATCTAGTCGGTTGGTTCCCCTTCTTGAACCAACTAAAGTGCACGAAAAGTCTTGAATCGAAGCGCGAAGCTTCAGGAAGATTCCTACGGCTTCTAAGATCAACCTATCTCTAAGATATGAGCGATATGAAGCTCGTCACGAATGACTTACTCCAAACTCAACGATCTAAGGAAGAAGCTAGAAAATCCCAACGAAACGAACGAAACGAAGGCTACGAAGACGGAAAATCACACATAAGGGGAAAAATCCACCAAAACACATATAATATAGATAATCCAAATACATGAAAACCAGTCGTTACACCTTCTTTCCACCTCTTTGTCTTCATTCAGTTCTTCTTCTATTTAACCTCCGCCATCTACGACATCACAACGTTCGGTGCAAAATCCGACGGACATACAGATTAGGCCTAGCCCTTTGTGCACCCATGGGCTGCTGCTTGTAGCTCTCCCGGTCCCTCGATTGTCTACGTGCCAGCAGACACATTTTTACTTAGCATGGTCAGATTCACTGACCCTTGCAACAAGGGCATCAAAATCACCGTACAGATTGACGGAACCCTCGTTTCCCCGTCGAAATTGTAATGTTAAAATTAACATTTACAACCATTCATGAAAAAAGTTGTAATAACCATTTTTTACAACTATTCACACACAAAAGTTATAATAAACATTTTTTACAACTTTCAGAGAGAAAAAAGTTGTGATATCAAAATTAACATTTACAACTATTCACGAAAAAAGTTGTAATAACCATTTTTTACAACTATCCATGAAAAAAGTTGTAATAAACATTTTTTACAACTTTCAAAAGAAAAAAATGTTGTGATATCAAAATTAACTTTTACACCTATTTACGAAAAAAGTTGTAATAACCATTTTTTACAACTATCCACGAAAAAAGTCGTAATAAACATTTTTTACAACTTTCAGAGAAAAAAGTTGCGGTAAACATTTATTACAGCTACCAAATTAGAAACGTTGTCTGATAAAAGTTGTAAATGACTAGTTTTGTTGCAGTGTATGGATGTTTTACTAAATGATATGATTTTTTTGCCTTATTTTGCATTCTCTTATTTTTTAGTTGAAGATGGCGATCTTCCGGTTCCAACAGACATTTTTGCGTATTTTTCCTGAGCTCGGGACTATTTTCTATATTTTCAGAAAGATATGGATCATTTCTATTGAAATAGATTATATTTATAGCCTAATTTTGTCTTCTATTATTTTTTCAGTTGAAGATGGCGACCTCCCGGTTCCAATGGAAATTTTTGCAGATTTTTCTGAGATCGATTGTATTTTTACATTTCTATAGGAAATAGATCTTTTATTAAATGATATGATTTCTATAGCCAAATTTTGTCTTCCCTTATTCTTCAGCTGAAGGTAACGATCTTGCGGTACCAACAGACATTTATGAGTTGAAAGTGGCAATCTCCCGGTACCAACAGACATTTATGCGGATTTTTTAAGCTCGGGCCTATTTCTACATTTTCTGGAAGATATGTATCTTTCATAAAATGATATGGTTTTTTGGCTTAATTTTGTCTACTTTTATTTTTCAGTTGAATATAGCAATCTTTCGGTTCCAACAAACATTTTTGCGGAATTTTCTGAGTTTGGGGCTATTTTCTATATTTTCTAGAAGATATGGATTTTCTTATTAAATGATATGATGTTCATAGCCTAATTTTGTCTTCTCTTATTTTTTTATTTGAAGATGGCGATCTCCCGGTACCAACAGACATTTTTGCAGATTTTTGTGAGTCGGACCTACTACTAAATTTTCTGGAAGATATGTATCTTTTTATTAAATGATATGATTTTTTGTCTTAATTTTGTCTACTCTTATCTTTCATTTGAATATGGTGATTTTTCAATTCCAACGGACATTTTTGCGGACTTTTCATAGTTTGTGGTTATTTTCTACATTTTCTAGAAAATTTGATCTTTTTATTAAATGATATGATTTTTCTAGCCAATTTTGGCTTCTATATTTTTCACTTGATGATGGCAGTCTACCAGTTCCAACAGACATTTTTACGGATTTTTCTGACCTCGAGACTATTTTCTGTATTTTTTGTAGGATATCGATCGTTTTATTAAAAGATAAGATTTTTTGGCCTAATTTTGTCTTCTCTTATTTTTTTTGTTGATGATGGCGATCTCCCGATTCCAAAGGATATTTTTGCGCACTTTTCTTAGCTCTGGGCAATTTTCTATATTATCTGTAAGATATCGGTCGTCTTATTATGTGATACATTTTTTGGCCTAATTTTGTCTTCTCTTTTTTCGTTACATTTGACAATCTTCCAGTTCCGATGGATATTTTTGCGTATTGTTCTAAGCTCCGGATATTTTCTACATTCTATTGAAAATAAGAATCTTTATATTAAATGATATGATTTTTATTGCCAAATTTTTCTTCCCTTATTTTTCAGTTGAACTTAGCGAACTCCCGGTTCCAATGGACATTTTTACGGATTTTCTGAGCTCGGAGCTATTTTCTTTATTTTTTTTGGAAAATATGAATCATTTTAGTAAATGATATGATTATTGTAGCTTAAGTTTGTCTTCTATTATTTTTAAGTGAAGATGTCGATCTCCCGGTTCCAACGGACATTTTTGCGGAATTTTCTGAGCTCCGGGCTATTTTCTACATTTTATGAAAGATTTTGATCTTTTTATTAAATGATATGATTTTTATAATCTAAGTTTTTCTTCTCTTATTTTCCAGTTGAAGTTGGCGATCTCCCAATTCCAATAGAAATTTTTACGGATAATTTTGAGCTCCAGGCTATTTTCCACATTTTCTGGAAGATATGGAATGTTTTATTAAATGATATCATAGAGGACAAAATTAGGCCAAAAATGTCCGTTGGAACCAGGAAATCGTAATCTTCAACTGAAATATAAGAGAGGACAAAATTTGGAACCGGGAAATCATCATCATCATTTATAAAAATGTCCATTGTAACCGAGATATCGCAATCTTCAACTGAAAAGATTTTTATATATCATTTTCTGAGCTTGGTGCTATTTTCCACTTTTTATGAAAGATACGGATCTTTTTATTTATTGATATGATTTTTCTAACCTAAATTTGTCTTCTCTTATTTTTCAGTTGAAGATGTCGATCTTTTTATTAAATGATATGATATTTTGGCCTAATTTTGCCTTCTCTTATATTCCAGTTGATGATGGCGATCACCCGATTCCAAAGGACATTTTTGCGGATTTTTCTGAGATCAAGGCTATTTACTGCATTTTCTGGAAGATATGAATCTTTTTATTACATTATTTGATTTTTGTAGCCTAATTTTGTTTTCTCTTATTTTTTTTAGTTGAAGATGGCGATATCCCGGTTCCAACGGACATTTTTATAAATATTTCTGAGCTCATGACTATTTTCTACATTTTATGAAAAATGTGAATCTTTTTATTAAATGATATGTTTTTCTAGCCCAATTTTGCCTTCTCTTATTTTTCAATTGAAGATGGCGATCTCCTGATTCCAAAGGAAATTTTTTGAGGATTTTTCTGACCTTGAGGCTATTTTCTACATTTTATTGCAGATATGGATCTTTTATTAAATGATATGATTTTTATAGCTTATGTTTGTTTTCTCTTATTTTTCACTTAAAGATGGCAGTCTCCTAGTTCCAACGGACATTTTTTGCGGATTTTTCTAACCTCGGGTCTATTTTCTGTATTTTCTGGAAGATATCGATCGTTTATTAAATGATATGATTTTTTGGCCTAATTTTGTCTTCTCTTATTTTTTTCGTTGATGATGGCGATCTCCCGGTTCCAACGGATATTTCTGCAGATTGTTTTAAGCTCTAGGCTATTTTCTATATTATCTGCAAGATATCGACCGTTTTATTAAATGCGATGATTTTTTGGCCTCATTTTGTATTCTCTTTTTTCGTTTAATCTGGCGATCTCCCAGTTCCAACGGAAATTTTGCGGATTTTTCTTTGCTCAGATCTATTTCCTTCTTTTTCTGCAAAATTTGAATCTCTTCATTAAATGATATTATTTTTTGGCAAATGTTGTATTCTCTTTTTTAGTTGAAGATGGTGATCTCCGGATTCCAACGAACATTTTTGCAGATTTTTTTTGAGTTTGGTTTTATTTTCAACATTTTCTAGAAGATAAGGATCTACATATTAAATGATATGATTTTTATGGCCTAATTTTGGCTTCTCTTATTTTTCAGTTGAAGATGGCGATCTCCCGGTTACAACAGACTTTTTTCTGATTTTTTGGAGCTCGGTGCTATTTTCTACATTTTCTGAAAGAAATGAAACTTTTTATTAAATGATTTGATTTTTCGGCCTAATTTTGCCTTCTCTTCTTTTTCAGATGAAGATGGCGATCGACCGGTTCCAACAGACTTTTTTCCAAACTTTTCTGAGCTCGTGGCTATTTTCTATATTTTCTGTAAGTTATGTATCTTTATATTAAAGGATATGATTTTTATAACATAATTATTTCTTCTTATATTTTTCGTTGAATATGGCGATCCCCCGGTTCCAACGGACATTTTTGTGGACTTTTCAGATCTCCGGTCCATTTTCTACATTTTCATAAAGATATGGATCTTTTTGTTAAATGATTTGATTTTTTGGCGTAATTTTGTCTTCTCTTATTTTTCAGTTGAAGATGGTGATCTCCCGGTTCCAACGGACTTTTCTAAACTTGGGGCTATTTTCTAAATTTTTTTAAGATATGATTTTTTTTAATAAATGATAAGATTTTTTGGCCCAATTTTCTCTTCTCTTATTTTTCAGTTGAATATAGCGATCTCCTGGTTCCAACTACATTTTTGTACTTTTCTAAGCTGCGGTCTATTGTCTACATTTTTTGAATGATATGAACCTTTTTATTAAATGATATGATTTTTTTGCCTAATTGTATCTTCTCTTATTTTTAAGTTGAAGATAACAATCTCCTGGTACCAATGAACATTTTTGCAAAATTTTCTAAGCGGAAGGCTATTTTCTAAATTTTATTGAAGATATGAATATTTTGATTAAATGAAATGATT
>CM061137.1:67980349-68007619 GCA_030789695.1 Scilla litardierei | reverse complement strand
TTACGGATTTTTCTGACCTCGAGACTATTTTCTGTATTTTCTGTAAGATATCGATCGTTTTATTAAAAGATAATATTTTTGGCCTAATTTTATGATCTGTCGATTGCAAAGGATATTTTTGCTAATTTTTATGAGCTCTGGGCAATTTTCTGTATTATCTGTAAGATATCGATCGTCTTGTTATGTGATACATTTTTGGCTTAATTTTGGCTTTTCTTTTTTCGTTACATTTGACAATTCGGTTCCGATGGATATTTTTGCGGATTGTTCTGAGCTCCGGATATTTTCTACATTCTATGGAAAATAAGAATCTTTATATTAAATGATATTATTTTTATTGCCAAATTTTTCTTCCCTTATTTTTCAGTAGAACTTAGCGAACTCCCGGTTCCAATGGACATTTTTGCGGATTTTCTGAGCTTGGTACTATTTTCTTTATTTTTTGGAAAATATGAATCATTTTAATAAATGATATGATTTTTGTAGCTTAAGTTTGTCTTCTATTATTTTTAAGTGAAGATGGTGATCTCCCGGTTCCAACGGACATTTTTGCGTAATGTTTTGAGCTCCGGGCTATTTTCTACATTTTATGGAAGATATCGACCGTTTTATTAAATGATGTGATTTTTTGGCCAAATTTTATATTCTCTTTTTTCATTAAATTTGGCGATCTCCCAGTTCAGATGGAAATTTTGCGGATTTTTCTTAGCTCAGATCTATTTCCTTCTTTTTCAGCAAATTTGAGTCTCTTCATTAAATGATATTATTTTTGGCAAATTTTGGATTCTCTTTTTTTAGTTGAAGATGGCGATCTCCGGATTCCAACGGACATTTTTGCAGATTTTTTTGAGTTTGGTTTTATTTTCAACATTTTGCTGGAAGATAATGATCTATATATTAAATGATATGATTTTTATGGCTTAATTTTGTCTTCTCTTATTTTTCAGTTGAAGATGGCGATCTCCCGGTTACAACAGACTTTTTTCTGATTTTTTGGATCTCAGTGCTATTTTCTACATTTTCCAAAAGAAATGAAACTTTTATTAAATGATATAATTTTTCGGCCTAATTTTCAGTCGAAGATGGCGATCGACCGGTTCCAACAGATTTTTTTGCGGGCTTTTATGAGCTCGTGGCTATTTTCTATATTTTTTGTAAGTTATGTATCTATATATTAAAGGATATGATTTTTATACCATAATTATTTCTTCTCATATTTTTATACCATAATTAAAGGACATTTTTGTGCACTTTTCAGATCTCCGGTCCATTTTCTAAATTTTCATGAAGAAATGGATCTTTTTGTTAAATGATTTGATTTTTTGGCGTAATTTTGTATTCTCTTATTTTTCAGTTGAGGATGGTGATCTCTCGGTTCCAGCGGGCTTTTCTAAACTTGGGGCTATTTTCTAAAAAATTTTAAGATATGATTTTTTTAATAAATGATAAGATTTTTTGGCCCAATTTTTTCTTCTCTTATTTTTCAGTTGAATATGGTGATCTCCCGGTTACAACTACATTTTTGTAGACTTTTCTAATATGATTTTTATAACCAAATTTTGTTTTCTCTTATTTTCCAGTTGAAGATGACGATCTTTTGGTTCCAAAGGACATTTTTGCGTATATTTCTGAGCTCGGAGCTATTTTAGGTATTTTATGGATGATATTGATCCTATGATATGATTTTTTGGCCTAATTTTGTCTTCTCTTATTTTTCGTTGAAGATGGCGATCTCCCGGTTCCAACAGATATTTTTTTACGGATTTTTTGAGCTCTGTGATATTTTCTACATTTGCTGTAAGATATGAACCTTCTTATTAAATGACATGATTTTATTGCCTAATTTTGTATCACATATTTTTTAAGTTGAAGAAGACGATATCCCGGTTCCAAAGGACTTTTTTTTGCCAATTTTCCTGATCTTAGGGCTATTTTCAATATTTTCTCAAAGATATGAATCTCTTTATTAAATGATATGATTTTTTGGCCTAATTTTTTTCTCTTCTTTTTCAGTTGAAGATGACGATCTCCTGTTACAAATGACTTTTTTACGAATTTTCCTGGGCTCAGGGCTATTTTCTATATTTTCTGGAAGATATGGAACTATTAATTAAATGATAGAATTTTTGGCCTAATTTTGTCTTCTCTTATTTTTCAGGTTAAGATCGCGATCTCCCGGTTCCAACGGATATTTTTGCGGATTTTTCTAAGCTACGTGCTATTTTCTTGGATCTTTATATTAAATAATATGATTTTTATAACTACTTTTTTCTTGTCTTATTTTTAGCTGAAGATAATGATATCCCGATTCCAACGGACATTTTTATGGATTTTTATGAGCTTGGTATTATTTTCTACATTTTCTAGAAGATATGGATATATATTAATTGATATGATTCTTAGGGCATAATTTTGTCTTCTCGTATTTTTCAGTTGAAGATGGGGATCTCCCGGTTCCTATGGAAATTTTTTCGGATTTTTCTGAACTCGGTGCTATTTTCTACATTTTATGGAAGATATGTTTCTTTTTATTAAATGATATAATGTTATGTCCTAAATTTATCTTTTCTTATTTTTTTAGTTGAAGATGTCGATCTCCCGTTTCAAACGGACATTTTTGCTGATTTTACCGAGTTCTTAGCTATTTTTGTTTTTTTGGAAGAAATGGATCTTTTTATTAAATGATATGATTTTTGGCCTAAATTTTGTCTTCTCTTATTTTTCATTTGAAGACTGCGATCTCTCTGTTCCATCGGACATTTTTTGCGGAGTTTTTGAGCTCGGGTCTATTTTTTGTCTTTTTAGTAAGATATCAATCATTCTATTAAATGATACAATTTTGGCCTAAATTTGTCTTCTCTTATTTTTTTCATTGAAGAAGGCAATCTCCCGGTTTCAACGGACATTTTTACGGACTTTTCTGAGCTCCAGACTATTTTCTACATTTCCTGGAAGGTAAGGATCTTTGTATTAAATGATTTGATTTTTGGCCTAATTTTGTGCTATCTTATTTTTCCCTTGAAGATGGTGATCTCTCCCTCTCTCTCTCTTCAACTGGACATTTTTTCGGATATTTTTGAGCTCAGGTCTATTTTCTGCATTGCTGAACGAGCTCTAGATTATTTTCTTCTTTTTCTGATAGATATGGATCTTGTCGTAAAATGAAATGATTTTTTGCCTAATTTTGTCATCTCTTATTTTTCTATTGAAGATAGCGATCTCCCGGTTCCAACATACATTTTTGCGAAATTTTCTAAGCTCGGGGCAATTTTCGACATTTTCTGAAAGATATGTATCTTTTTATTAGATGATATGATTTGTGGCCTAATTTTGTTTTCTCTTATTTTTCTGTTGAAGATGGCAATCTACCGGTTCTACTGACCTTTTTGCGAACTTTTATGAGCTTGGGGCTATTATCTATATTTTCTGTAAGATGTGGATATTTAGATTAAAAACATGATTTTACACCCAAATTTTTTCTTCTCTTATTTTTCAGTTGAAGATGGCAATCTCCTGGTTCTAACGGACATTTTCGCGGACTTTTCAGAGCTCGGGGTCAGTTTATACATTTTCTTGAAGATATGATATTTTTATTAAATGGTTTCATTTTTTGACTTAATTTTGTCTTCTCTTAATTTTCAGTTCAAGATGGGGATCTCCTGATTCCAACAGATATTTTTGCGTATTTTTCTGAGCTTGAGGCTTTTTTCTACATTTTCTGGAAGATATGGATATTTTAATAAATAATGTTAGTTTTGGCTCAATTTTGTGTTCTTTTATTTTTCAGTTGAAGATGGCGATCTCCCGGTTCCAACGGATATTTTTGCTGATTTTTTTGAGCGAGTGGTTAGTTCCTAATTTTTATGGTAGATGTGGATCATTTTATAAAGTGATATAATTTTTATAGCAATATTTTGTCTTCTCTTATTTTTAGGTTGAAGATAGCGATCTCCCAGTTCCAACGGACATTTTTGCGCACTTTTTTGAGTTCGGGCTATTTTTTACATTTTCTTCACGTAGATTTTTCTGAGCTCGGTGCTATTTCTATATTTTCTGAAAGATATATATCTTTTTATTAAATGATATGATTTTATGGCCTAATTTTTTCTTCTCTAATTTTTTTATTGAAGAGGGCGACCTCACTGTTCCAACGGATATTTTTGCAGATTTTTCAGATCACGTGTCTGTTTTCTGTATTTTCTGGAAGATATCGATCTTTATATCAAAAAGATTTGATTTTATGGCATAAGTTTGTCTTCTTTTATTTTTCAGTTGAAGATAGCGATCTCCCTATTCCAACGGACATTAGTGCGGATTTTTTTGAGCTCCGGTCTATTTTCTACATTTTTTGTATGATGTGAATGTTTTTATTATATATGATTTGCATAACCTAATTTTGTCTTCTCTTATTTTTAAGTTGAAAATAGTGATCTTTTTGCGGATTTTTCTGGGCTTGGGGCAATTCTTCTAAATTTTCGGAAAGTTGTGGATCTTTTTATCAAATGATATAATTTTTGGCCTAATTTTGACTTCTCTTATTTTTCAGTTGAAGATGGCATTCTCCTGATTCCAACATAAATTTTTGGGGATTTTTATTAGCTCGTATTGATTTTCTGTATTTTCTTGAAAATATTAATGATATGACTTTAAGTCCTAATTTTTATCTTCTCTTATTTTCAGTTGAAGATGGCGATCTTCCGGTTCTAACAAACAATTTTTTTGATTTTTCGGAGCTCATGCCTATTTTCGACATTTTGTGGAAGATATGGATCTTTTTATTAAATGATATGATTTTTATTGCTTAAGTTTGTATTCTCTTATTTTTCAGTTGTGGCGATCTTCCGGTTCCAACATACATTCTTGAGGATTTTTCTGAGTTAGGGGCTTTTTTTTGTATTTTCTGGAAGATATGGATCTTTTTATTAAATGAATGATATTTGGCCTAATTTTGTCCTTTAATTTTTTAGTTGAAGATGGCGATCAATCACTTCCACCGGACATTTTTTCGAATTTTTCCGAGTACGGGGCTATTTTCTGCATTTTCTGGAAGATATGAATCGTTTATTAAATTATATGATTTTTGGCTTAATTTTGTCTTCTCTTATTTTTTTTGTTGAAGATGCTGATCTCCTAGTTCCAATGACATTTTTACGGATTTTTTGAGCTCCGGGCTATTTTCTTCATTTTCTCTAAGATGTGGATATTTATATTAAATATTGTGAACTTTTTAGCATAATTTTATCATTTCTTATTTTTCAGTTGAAGATGGCGATCTCCCAGTTCCAACGGACATTTTTGAAAAAATTTCTGAGCTCGAAAATATTTTCTCCATTTTCTAAAAGTTACGGATCTTTTTATTAAATGATATTATTTTTTGGTTTAATTTTGTCTTCTCTTCTTTTTCACTCAAAGATGGAGATCTTCCGGTTCTAAAGGAATTTTTTGCGGACTTTTCTGATCTCGAAGCTATTTTATATATTTTTGTAAGACATGTATCTTTATATTAAATGATATGAGTTTTATTGGCTGATTTTAGCTTCTATTCTTTCAGTTGAAAATGACGATCTCCCGGTTCAACGAATTTTTTTGCGGGTTTTTCTCAGGTCGGGTCTATTTTCTATATTTTCTGGAGGATATGTATATTTTTATTAAATGATAGCATTTTTGATCTAATTTTGTCTTCTCTTATTTTTTAGTTGAAGATGGCGATTTCCCGGTTCCAAAGGAAATTTTTGCGAATTTTTCTGAGCTCAGGACTATTTTCAATATTTACCGAAAGATATGAATCTCTTTATTAAATGATATGGGTTTTTGGCCTAATTTTGTCTTCTCTTATTTTTCATTTGAAGATTTCGATCTCCCGGTACCAACGATTAATTTTTGCGGATTTTTCTGAGATCGAGAATATTTTCTGCATTTTCAGGAATATATGAATCTTTTTATAAAATTATAAGATTTTGGACTAATTTTGTCTTTTCTTATTTTTTAAGTTGAAGGTGCCGATCTCCCGGTTCCGACGGATATTTTTTTTGGATTTTTTTTGAGATTGGTGTTATTTTTCACATTTTCTGGTAGTTATGGATCTTTATATTAAATGATATGTTTTATGGCCTAATTTTGTCATATCTTATTTTTTGCGGATATTTTTGAGCTCCGTGCTATTTTCCACATTTTCTGGAAGATATGGAATGTTTTTTAAATGATATGTTTTTAGCTTGTTGTTATTTTTCACATTTTCTAATTTTTTCTTTGATGATGGCGATCTCTCGGTTCCAATGGATATTTTTGCGTATTTTTCTTAACTCTGGGCTATTTTCTGTATTATTTGTAAGATATCAATCATTGTTAGAAGATTATTGGAGAGAATTAACCATAGCAACTAGCCATGGTAGTTTATTTATAAAATCATATGGGTATTCCAAGAGCCTTGGATACCAAAGGTCTCCACCACTCATAAGTGTGGTGGAGTAATTGGTGGATAAGTGGTGGGGAGGCCAAAAGCCTCCCCCCACTAACAACACTCCCCCTTATCCATCCATTACTTTGGTCTTAGCATATAAGGCTAAAAAGGTGTGGATACTTCTGGATCCTGAGTAATTGTGTTTGCCTCGTTAAAACCTTAGCTACGGAAAACCCAGTGGGAAAAACCAACAGCTTAAGGGAAAAGAGTGCAACACACAGGTTACTCCCTCTCATCCGTACAAGCTTCAGACTTGTAGGTCTTTCAGCTGTCTCATACCAATTTCTTTTACAAGTTTTACAAAAATACATTTTGGTAAAGATTTGGTAAAAAGATCAGCTAAGTTGTTGCAGGACTGAATCGCTGAACTTCAATTTGCTTGTCCTCTTTTAGCTCGTGTGTCCAAAAAAACTTGGGAGAGATGTGCTTCGTCCTGTCGCCCTTGATGTAGCCCTTTTGAAGTTGAGCAATGCATGTAGCGTTGTCTTCAAACATGACAGTTGGTTCCAAATCACCGGTCTTCAGGCCAGTAGATTGAAGAATGTGGTGGATGACAGATCGTAGCCAATAACACTCTATGCTTGCTTCTTGGATCGCAATGAGCTCCGAATGGTTGGATGACGTAGCTGTTGTGGTTTGCTTTACCGATCTCTAGGAGATAGAAGTACCTCTGTAGGTAAACACAAAACATGTCTTTGATTTTACCGTGTGCAGATCTGAGAGATAATCTGCATCGGCATAACCAAATAATTGGGGGGAGGCACCTCTCTGGTGTAAAGTCCCAGACTATTGTACCCTGGAGGTATCACAGAAGATGCTTTACTCTGTTCCAGTGGCGCTTTGTAGGCGCTGCACTATGTCTGGCTAGGAGATTAACTGTAAACGCTATATCGGGACGTGTACAGTTAGCCAGATATAGAAGTGCTCCAATGGCACTGAGGTAGGGTACTTCAGGACCCAGTATCTCCTCCCCCTCTTCCAGAGGCCGGAAGGGGTCCTTATGTACATCTAGTGATCTTACGACCATAGGAGTACATAAAGGATGACATTTATCCATATGAAACTTACATAGAAGTTTCTTTGTATAATTAGATTGGTGTAATATGATTCCACCTCTTAGGTGTTCGATCTGTAAGCCAAGACAATACTTTGTTTTACCTAGGTCTTTCATTTCAAAAGTATGTTTTAGGCTTTCAGATATCTCATTGATATCTGCAGGAGATCCTATGAGATTTAAGTCATCCACATATACTGCTATGATGATGAATCCTGTTCCCGTTCTTTTGATAAAGATACACGGACAGACTTCATTATTCGTGAATCCTTACTGTGCAAGGAAATCACTAAGTCTGTTATACCACATCTTGCCCGGTTGCTTTAGACCATATAATGATCTATGCAGCCTTACAGAGAATACGTCCCGAGTTATCTCTTTCATCTCTGGGGGTAGTTTAAACCCATCAGAAAGTCTCATATAGATATTTTTTATCTATATCACCATATAGATATGCAGTCACAACGTCCATGAGCTGCATTGCTAGGCTTTCCAGAGAAGTTAGGCTTAATAAAAATCGGAATGTGATCGAATCCATGACCGGGGAATACGTATCTTCGTAATCAACCCCCGGTCTTTGGGAAAAACCCTGGGCTACAAGGCGTGCCTTGTAGCGAACAATCACATTATTTTCATTTCTTTTTTTATGAAAACCCACTTATATCCCACAGGCTTTACACCTACTGGTGTTTGGACTACTGGTCCAAAGACTTCGCGTTTCAAGAGTGAGTCCAACTCTACTCTTATTGCCTCGTCCCACTTTGACCAATCATCTCTACGTTTACATTCCGCTAGAGATTGTGGTTCGACGTCATCGTCATATTCAGTGACGTGAACGGCAATATCGAACGCAAAATCGTCGACGACGACTGTGCTATGTCTGTCCAGTACCTCTCTAGTACGTACAAAATTTAATGATGTTTCTCCTATTATATCCTCTGCAGGGGAAATAAAAAGGGGAGAAGTAGCTGGTCTGAGCTCAGCATCATGTGGAGGGATAATCTTATTATCTCCAGGAGTCTTCCTCTTTCGAGGAACTTTATCTTTTGAACCTGGTGGGCGTCCTCTTTTCAATTGAGGTACAGCCAATTCTGCTGCTGGTGGATTGCATCCATCTATGGGGATGTCAATCCTAACTGGCGTATTAGCAGCAGGGACGTGTGAACGGACAATCTTCTGGTTGTCCGTGAACTTATCCGGTAAAAGATGTACTGTATTCTAAATGTGAAGGATCTTCAGGATCTCATCTTCACACAGATTAGTACGCGGATCATATAGGGACAAATACTTCTGGTCCCAACTAATGGTCTCGGTAGCTTCCAGTTTCTTAGACTGTGTGCCTAGTTTAGGAAAAATTTTCTCATCAAATTCACAGTCAGCGAAACGTGCCTTGAATGCATCCCCCGTTAGGGGTTCAAGGTATCTGATAATAGAGGGCAAATCAAACCCAATATATATACCTAGACGACGCTGAGGACCCAATTTGGTCCTCTGAGGTGGTGCTATTGGGACATATACCGCACAACCAAACTCTCTCAAATGAGAGATATCCGGAGGTGCGCCATATGCAAGTTGCATCGGGGATAATGTATGACCTCCAGAGGATCTTAACCTAATAAGTGATGCGGCATGTAATATAGCTTGCCCCCAAGCATCCACCGGCAACTGGGATTGCATAAGCAATGGACGTACAATCTATTGGAGTCGCTTTATAAGGGACTCAACTAATCCGTTCTGGGTGTGAACATGTGCTACAGGATGTTCAACTTCAATACCCGTTGCCTGGCAATAGTCTTCGAAGACTTGTGAAGTAAATTCGCCCGCATTATCAAGACGTAGTTTCTTGATATGGTTATCGGGAAAATGAGCACGCAACCTTATTATTTTTGCCAATAGCTTTGGAAAAGCTAGGTTGCGGGTGGACAAGAGGCACACATAAGACCATTTGGTTGATGCATCAATTAGTACCATGAAGTACCGAAATGGGCCACTTGCGGGGTGAATAGGCCCGCAAATGTCACCATGGATTCTCTCAAGGAATCCTGGAGACTCTAATCCCACTTTCAGGAGGGAGGGTCTCGTTATAGGTTTTCCCTTGAAACAAGGGGACAAGGAAATTCACCCTTATGAAGAATCTTCAGGTTCTTCAATTTATGTCCACGGGATTCAGTGATGATGCGTCGCGTCATTGCTGATCCAGGATGACTAAGTCTGTTGTTCCAGAGTTGGAACTCTGGCAGTGATTGGCACGTCTGGTGCTCAGTCATATTGGCTTCTATTGGTTGAATGTATGCATGATAGAGATGTTGGATATTGGACTCCCCGGATTTGGTTTTGGATGATGAACAAACATAAATATAACGTGAACTAACACTTTGTGAGCGCAGTTATGGAGATCGTCGCCAAATTCATATGAATATCAATTACGACGTCTCAAGACTTCTCAAAGCACGTGATCGTATGCCTAAAGCTTCGTTGAAGCTTATGGACCTTTTTTTAGAAGTCATGAAGATTCGATTGAAGCTATTGAAGACGGTATCGTCAAGTTTTATTTATAGTCTTTAAGCTTCTTTCGTAGAATGTTAAGCCTTGAGTAGATCTTACGGTTTAAATCTTCATATCGCTCATATCTTAGCTCTAGGATCTTAATAGAAGTCCATACAATCCTTCTCGAAGCTTCGCGCTTCGATTCGCGACTTCTTGTGCATGTTAGTTGGTTCAAGAAGAAGAACTGACCGACTAGATGGTGATCTAGTCGGTCGGCAAAGCTTCTTGGACCGACTAGTTCTTCTCAGTCATTTTCAAGCTCTTTACTGTTTACAGTTAGTCGGTCTAAGTTGACTCACCGACCGACTAGTTTGTGAACTAGTCGGTCAGTGATGCTTCTGTGACCGACTAGTTGAGCTTTCCCTGTACATGCACATTTGAGCCTATGCTACTGTTTATCATTAGTCGGTCTGTGTTCATTGATCGACCGACTAGTTGATGAACTAGTCGGTCAACTTTCCTTCTTGGACCGACTAGTTTAGTTTACTGTACATGCCAATTTTTTTCACCTAACTTACTGTTTATCGTTAGTCGGTCTATGCTCATTTGACGACCGACTAGTTGGTGAATTAGTCGGTCAACATTTGTTCTTGGACCGACTAAGTCTATTTCTGCTCAGACTTCAGCTTTATCTGTTAGTCGGTCTCAGTTGAGTAACCGACCGACTAGTTGTGAAACTAGTCGGTCAGCTACGCTTCTTGGACCGACTAGTTCCTTATGTCTGTGCTTTGATCTTTTCTCTGTTCACTCATTAGTTGGTATACGTTATTTGACCGACCGACTAGTTGATGAACTAGTCGGTCGGTGGTTGTTCTTTGACCGACTAGTTGGGTTCAGAAAAGAGCCGTTGGAGCTTTAATTGAAACGTTTTTCTCTCTCTCTCCTCTATCCTATAAATAGTTGTTGGGCTGCATTCATTGCTGCCAAGGCTGATATTATTGCAATTTTAGAGATCAAGAGAAATCATTCAAAGCTCATTCAAAGCTCATTCATTCCATTCAATAATCTCTCCTCACTCTTACTTCCAAAGAGAGATTCATTGAGTGTGAAGCCTTCCAAGCCAAGTGCTTGATTCTAGGTCACCAACATCCCCATAGCTCTCCATCGCTGATCTACATCTTGGAGCTAGGGTTTGGTGCCACTTCTTCTTCCTCAAAATCATCCTTGCCCTAATTCATAAGCATTACTCAAGGCATATGTATTTTGTCGGTAAGAAGTTTTCTTATTTCATTTCAATTTCATATTGTAAGTTTCACTCTCGGTTGTGAGAGTGTGGTTGTGATCCCGGGTTGTGGGAGTCACAAATTACTTTGTGTATGATTTGACTTGTGGAGGGTTTTCACAAGTATTTCATAGTGGAAATCTTGAGTTAGGGTTTCTAACTCAAGTATCCGGAGGGGATCCGGGTGGTTGGGACGTAGGATCACCGGGAACAAGTCAGGAAGACTTGGGTGGATCCGAACCCAGTAATATCGTTTGTTAGCATTGTTAATTTTGTTGTTGTCTTCAATTTAAGCTTCCGCAAATTGATTTGGTAGTTGTTTGCACTATAATTAGGAATTATACTCCTCGTTATTTTTAAAGCACTATTCACCCCCCCTCTAGTACTTGTACAGTAGCTTGTAGGGCATTACATTTGGTATCAGAGCCAGATACTTAGCTATGTCTGCCAACGACAACAAGACCGTGCGTCCACCTTCCGACTATGGCACCTTCAGGAACCGTGAAGGAGCATCTTCGGTGATGGAAGGACATTCCTCAACGAGGCCTCCATTCTTCAACGGTACCAATTACGGGTACCGGAAATGCCGGATGGAAACTTTCCTCCGGAGTGCATCTCTATGGAGGACCACGATGAAGGAATACGTCGATCCCGCAGAAGAAGACTTTGAGAAATGGACAACCGCGGAGGTCGCCGCGGAGGTAAGCAATGCCAAGGCAATGAACGCCTTGCAATGCGCATTGGAGCCCGAGGACTTCAATAAGATATGCACATGTAAGAGTGCATATCAAATTTGGAACTCCCTCCTCATACTACATGAAGGGACGAGTAGGGTAAGAGACTCTAAACTCGTAGTTGTTAACAAAGATTACGAAATGTTTCATATGCAACAGGGCGAGAAGATGAAGGAGTATTACGCTCGCTTCGTCGACATCATAAACGAGTTGGAGGCTCTCGGCAAAACCTACACCCAAAAGGAGAAGTGTTTGAAGCTTATCGAAGGACTTCCTTCTTCTTGGGAAAAGCGTACCTTCGCCATCGAGGAAGGTAATGATATGAATAAGTACACCGTAGTTCAACTAATGGGTACTTTAATGTCATACGAGGTACGCAAGGATAGCAAGCTAAAATTGCAGGAAAAGATGAAGTCCTACCTAAAGCAAGACGAGCCAAAGAAGAAGGCTATTGCTTTTAAGGCCGCTCCATCCACATCCACATCAATCGATGATGAAGACTCGGAAAACGAGTTGGACTTGGAGTCCATGGCACTCATGGCCAAGAAGTTCAACCGTTTCTTCCGAAAAGGTAACTATAAGAACAAAGCTAAATTTGGTTCTTCTAATGCCTCCTCCTCTCCTTTCTGTTTCAAGTGCAATAAGCCAGGACACATGAAAGCGGAGTGTCCTCTCAACAAGCAAAAGGAGAAGTGGAAGGCGCCGAAATTCGACAAGTCCAAGAAGTACAAGAAAGGGAACAAAAAGGGACTGTCGGAGCAACATTCACCGACTCCGAGGATTTCTCAAGCGGAGAGTCGGACGATGAGCAAGTGGAGCAAGCACACATGTGCTTCATGGCAAGAGAGGAGGATGATCAAGGATCCTCCTCTTCCGATGATAGTGACGACGAAGGCGATGAGGTAACTATGGATGACCTTAGGAATGCTAATTCTCAATTATGGTCTAAATACACTAAATTAGTAAATAGATATACTAAAGTAAAAGATGACCTAGCTAGCATTCAAACCTCGCCTAAGACTATCATCACCAACAACGACACCGTTGTTGAAGAGTTAAGAAATGAGATTGTTAATCTCAAATCTAAACTTGAACATGTTAGCATTGAAGATCCGGAGGAACACAAGATGGCGGATTTAACTTCTCAAAACTCGACTTTGAGTATTGAGAATGAGAATCTTAAATCTCGTATTTATGTGCTCACATCGCAAGTATCCAATTTGGATACCTCTATGCGTTCTCTCACCGAGAAATATGAGAACACATTAGGCCGAATTAATAAATTCAATAAGGGTAAGGACCGTTTGGATAAAATCCTAAGTGACTTACTTCCGGCCAATCACCACATTGGCTTGGGGTATACGATGGGATGTTCATCCAAATCGGCCACTACTTTTGTTAGGCCAACTTCCGGTGACTCAACGAGTGGTAGCAAACACTCTATTGGTAGTTCTTCTACCAATGGTGCTTCCACCTCGTCCACACCCTCTTTCGGAAAGAAACCCACTTTGGGTGGACCTCCAAAGAAGGGGCATGCTTATATGTACACCAATACTATGCCACGTAGGAACACACGTCCTACTCCACCGGCTCACACATATGATGATTTTTATGCAACACATTCTCGGGCACGTGCACACCATGTGAGACACCCTCACGCACATGTTCCCACACTTGCATATGTTCACCCACCTCATCATATGAATAATTCTCGTCGTGCACCATTCCATCATGTTCCTTATGCCTATCCACGACATGCATCACGTAGAAACCAACAACGCATGCATGCACCCAATAGGATGAGGGCTCCCAAGATTTTCATTATTTGGAGCCCAAAGGACACAAGCATGGATGAAAAACAAGTGTATATGAATGCTTATTTTTCGAATGTTGTGCATAGTAGAAATTATGTGGGGAAGTCTAAGTCCAATTGGACTTGGCTTCCAAAGGTCTAATCTTTTGGACCCAATGACCTTGGGTACCATGATACGAAATTTTCTATCTTTAGGTACTCAAGAAAAAGAAAAAGAAAAGGAGCAACAAATTTAAATTTAGCTCCAAGGGGAATTGGATACTCGATAGCGGGTGTTCAAAACACATGACGGGTGACGCTAGTTTGCTCTCCGGAGTGGTTCCCATCGCAAATGGAAACCGCGTCGTATTTGGAGGCAACGAGAGCGGAACCATCATAGGTGTTGGCAAAGTGGGTAATCCTTCTAAACCCATTATATGTGATGTTTACCTTGTTAAAGGATTAAACAACAATCTTATTTCAATAAGTCAACTTTGTGACAAAGGTTACAAAGTTAACTTTGCGAAAGGAATGTGCCATATTTTAAGAAAAGATAATAATGAATTATTGTTTTCCGGCACACTCCATAAGGATATATATATCCTAGATCTTCCAAGATCACATGAACAATGTCTTATTGCCAACACAAGTGAACAACACTTATGGGCATCGGCGTTTTGGTCATGTGAACTTTGGAACACTTTTTAAGCTTTCCAAGTTAAATTCTATTATAGGCTTCCCTAAGCTTGTCTTTCAAAAGAAAAGCTTTTGTGACTCGTGTCAACGAGGCAAGCTTCCAAAATCTTCATTTAAACCTAAGAAAAGCATTTCTTCTAAGCGGCCTCTAGAGCTATTACATCTAGATTTATTTGGGCCAACTAGAGTTGCTTCATTAGGTAATGCGAGATATGGACTTGTTATCGTTGATGACTTTTCTAGGTTTACTTGGGTATTTTCATTGTGTAATAAAAATGAAGCTTTTGAAAACTTCACAATTTTTGTTAAGAAAGTACAAAATCTCTTAGGAACCACCATTGTCACTATTCGTAGTGATCATGGAGGTGAATTTGAGAATGAGTCTTTTGAGACATTTTGTGATGAAATTGGTATTACACACACCTTCTCTTTTCCTTGTGCATCTCCTCAAAATGGTGTAGTTGAGAGAAAGAATAAGACGCTAGTGGAGTGTGCTCGCACTATGCTTGATGATAGCCAACTTGGCCATCAATTTTGGACGGAAGCGGTACACACCGCTTGCTATGTGTTTAATAGAATACTTTTGAGGCCCGGCACTAAACAAACTTGTTATGAATTGTTGTTTGGTAGGTTGCCTCAAGTTAAATATTTTCGTGTTTTTGGTTCGAAATGTTTTATTAAGAACACGTATGGTAGTTTGGACAAATTCGATCCAAGATCCGATGAGGGTATTTTTGTTGGATATTCTTCGCGTAGCAAAGCCTACCGGATATTCAACAAACGAACCTCAACGATCAAGGAGTCGCTTCATGTGTCATTTAATGAAGGATTTGTTCCAACTAGAATTACTAATGATGATGACTCTATGGATGTCTTATGTGATTCAATTGGTAATTCTAACTCTAATGATTCTATTGATTCTATTGAGACTAACCCAACTAATGAAGTTGTTGAGAATGTTCCTAGTGATCAAGGTATTCCCAAACGGCTTCATACCGTTCGTGACCATCCTCATGAGCAAGTCATTGGCAATATCCATGATAGTGTCAAGACGAGATCGCAAGTGAACTACTTCGCTCATTGTGCCTTTGCCTCCTCGATAGAGCCAAAGAATGTTAATGAAGCATGCGAAGATAGCGCTTGGATCTTAGCCATGGAGGAGGAACTCATTCAATTCGAGAGGAATGAAGTTTGGGAGCTTGTTCCATTGCCATCGAAGAACCACACCGTCATAGGGACAAAGTGGATCTTCAAGAACAAAACCGACGAAAACCAAGTCGTCGTCCGGAACAAAGCTCGGTTAGTTGCTCAAGGCTACCGTCAAGAGGAAGGTATTGATTTCGAAGAATCCTTCGCTCCGGTAGCTAGATTAGAATCAATTAGATTATTATTGTCTTTTGCATGCCATAAGGATTTTAAATTATTTCAAATGGATGTTAAAAGTGCATTTTTAAATGGAGATGTTGTTGAGGAAGTTTACGTTTCTCAACCTTCGGGTTTTATAAATGAAAAAATTTCCAAATCATGTTTTTAAACTAAAGAAAGCGCTTTACTGCTTGAGACAAGCTCTTCGAGCTAGGTATGATCGCCTAAAGAATTTTCTTTTGGATTTGAATTTTAAAATGGGAGAAGCCGATTCTACACTTTTTGTTAAGCATTCGAATAATGATATAATTTTAGTTCAAATTTATGTTGATGATATCATTTTCGGTGCTACTAACTTTGCTCTTTGCGAAGAGTTTTCTAATGTTATGAAGGAACAATTTGAGATGAGCCACATGGGTGAGCTCAAATATTTCTTAGGTTTCCAAATTCGTCAAATGGACGATGCAATCTTCATCCACCAAACGAAGTATACGGTGGAGTTGCTTAAGCGATTTGGAATGGAGAGTGCCTCCGGGAAGAAGACTCCAATGAGCACGACTACGCATCTTGATAAGGATACGGGCGGTAAGGATGTAGACATTCGTCTATATCGAGGTATGATAGGTAGTTTACTTTATCTTACCGCAAGTAGGCCCGATATTATGTTTGCTGTATGCGTATGTGCTCGTTATCAGTCTCAACCTAAGGAGTCTCACTTAGTAGCGGTAAAACGTATTTTCCGTTATCTAAGTTATACACTTGATTTTGGATTACTTTATCCAAAATCTAGCACGTATGAGTTAATCTCATATAGTGATGCCGATTATGTGGGATGCAAATCCGACAGGAAAAGTACTAGTGGCACTTGCCATTTTATAGGAAATTCCCTTGTCTCTTGGTTTTCCAAGAAGCAAAATTCCGTATCACTTTCAACCACCGAGGCGGAATACATTGCCGCCGGTGCCGCGTGTGCTCAAGTTCTTTGGATGAGACACACACTTAAAGACTTTGGTATAAACTGTGATACTTGCCCTATCATGGTGGACAACCAAAGTGCAATATGTCTCTCCAAGAACCCGGTACACCATTCCCGTTCGAAACACATAGATGTCCGACACCACTTTTTAGATGATCATGTTGCTAAAAAGGACATCATTTTAGTGTACGTTGAAACCCAAAAGCAAATCACCGATATTTTCACGAAACCCCTAAAGGAGGACTCCTTTGTGCGGTTGCGTCAAGAATTGGGGATTATGGGTGACTCCGAGATATAGGATTCATGTTTCATTCAATAATCTTGCATGCTATTATATTTCGCAATATTTCGTTCATGCTAGACTTATTGGATTTTTCGGGATTTTATGTGATATTTTGAATTTTTGCTCGAATTCATGTTTGAATGTCGTATTTGAGATTTCGATGTTTAATGGGGTAGTTTAGATGATATTTGAGAGGATTGCGATGTATCGTCCAAGTGTTTTGAGGAGAGAACTTGATTATCAAATTTTGGACTCATTTAGTCGGTTTCAGTTCAACCACCAACTGACTAGATTCGTATCTAGTCGGTTAGTAGAAGAACTTAGACCGACTAACTCAAGCTATTTTGAGTTTCCTCTCCAGCTTAACTCTTTAGTCGGTTCATGTTCAGTGACCGACCGACTAGATTGAGATCTAGTCGGTCAGTAAATGAACACAGACCGACTAATTCTTGTCAGTTAACTTGGTTTCAGCCACTGTTTGCAACTAGTCGGTTCAAGCTCATTGACAGACCGACTAGATCGTGATCTAGTCGGTCAGTGCTTGAACTGTGACCGACTAGTTGTGCCAGGGACTGTTTGGTCTTTTGAGCTCTCGACCGACTTAAACTCGATCTGACCGACTCTTTTTCATTTTAGTCGGTTGCTATCTCTTCTCCAGCTCGCAAAACCCCCGTTCCTCCCTCGTGACCTTTCGTCTTCTGGCCATTTTCCGACCATTCCCGCCGTCGCCGACCGCCGATCTTCCACCTAGGGTAACCCCTCTCACTCCCTCTCCTATCTAAGGTTCGGTTTCAGCTCTAGGGTTAGGTTTTCTCTCAATTTCGACCTAGGGTTTGCTAGGGTTCCGGCCTTCTAGGGTTTCTTCGCTTTGATCTCTCGTGTGTCGTGTCATGCCTCGATTATGGCTCGTACACGTATACCGATCACTCCATCTAGCCCCTCGCCGATGACCGTAGAACCCAACCCTACGGACCCCGATCGACCTAAGCGAACCCCTCCGAAGCGCCGTGCTAAGACCACCCAACCTTCTTCGTCTTCGCATACTCTTAAGCGTAAGAGGAAGGCGACTGCGAAACCCCGAGCCAAATCTCAGCCCAAGCCCAAGCCAGTTATCTTTCGTGCTCCCACTCCACCCGGTGCTTCGAATTCCGACACCGAGTATATCCCCGAGCCTGAGACTCATAGGGAACCCACTCCTCCTACCCATCCCGAGTCTAGCTCCCACCCTCGTACGTCTACCCGTAAGCCTAAGGGAAAGGCTCCGATGCCGGTTGACGGTGTCGATATCTCGTTGTGTCGCGACGACCCTATGTGTCTCGCGGCTTACAACCGTATCGAACATTGCCCGCTGCTTCTGGAGCATTTCGTCCAGTTCAGTGACTTCATAGGGTTAGCTGATCTTCTTTCGTCGTCGGGTCTTCTCGATTACCTTCGATATGACCCGAAGGCGAACCCTCACCCCTACCCTCGATTAGTGAAGCTATTCTACGCCAATAGGATCCGGGGTCAGTACGATGAGAGCCACTCTGTTGAGACGACTGTTTTGGGGACTCCTATAGTCCTCACTGCAGAAATCTTAGGAGAGATTTTGGGTATCTCTTCGTCTGGCCTCCTCCCTTCAGACATTTCTGTTGATGATATTTCTTCCTTAGATCAGACTGTCCTCTCTGAGATTTTCCATCAGATTCCTCCCGCCATGATTGGCGTGCCTTCAAAATCCTTCAAGCCAAATGCATGGGTCCTCAATCTGATTCTGAAGTCGTGCTTGCTTTCCAAGTACGGCTCCTCATCTCTACCGTCCCAGCCTTTTCTGAAGCTGATATATGCCATTTTCATGGGGAGCTCGATTAACTGGGCTCACATTATACTCGATAAGATTGATTCTTTCGAGTGTATTCGCAAGTCCTCGAAATCGGCTCATAACCCATTTCTGTGCTTGTTGACCCTTGTTTTCCGTCACTTCCGTGTCACCTTGCCTCGTGACGATGAGCGTCCTCTTGGTCCTCCCCTGAACACGATGGCCGTCAAGAAATCTCTTGCGGTGCTCCGTCACGTTCAGAGGACGACACCTTCAGCGTCTGTGTCTGCCTCTGCCTCTGTTCCTCCCTCTGCCACCCTTGATGATGTCGTCTGGTTACTTCGTCGTCATGAGTCTCGTTTGGCTCGTACCGAGGAGGTAGTTTGCCGTATGGAGAGTCTGATGGGTATTCAGCTTCCTCCTCCTGTTTCTGAGGATGAGGAGTTGGATGATGAGGAGGACGTTGAGGAGCTTTGTCGTGCTTCCACTCGTGCCCCCGAGGGCACTTCTGCTGGTACTGCTGCTGCTGGTGCTACCACTTCTGGTGTTGCTGTTGCTGCTTCGTCTGCTGGTGCCCCCGAGAGCACACCTGTTGCCACCGCTCTTGCGGTGGATATTCCGACTGGTGCTCCCGAGGCCACTGCTGTTGCTGCTCTAGAGATTGCCACTTCTGCCGTCGCTCCTGCTGTCATTCTGGACGTTCCTGCTGATCCAGTTTCCACCACTTCTCCTGCAGAGCCTGCTGCTGCTGCAGATCCTGCCGGTTCCTCTTGAGCTTCTTTGAGGACTCTCCGATGCTATTTAGATGATACATCTAGTGTGAGAGAGTTTGGTTAGGATAGAGTGGGGTTTTGGGTCATTTAGATGTATTTTGATACTTTTGATGATGTATCTTGATGTATTTTGACACTCCGATATCTGTGATATGATGATGTATTTTTGTGCCCCGATCGGTGGATCGATATTTTGTATGTCAGTGATGTTTATATTTGATGTCCTCTGGTTCATATTTTATATATATATACATCGCAGTTGACATTTCATTCTATTGTGCACAATTTATAATTTTTTTTATGTCTCTGATGTTTGATTTCGTCGCTCGACGATATTAACTTGGTTTAATAGAAATTTCTTCTATGGAAACATAGAATTGTTTTCCATGCACTAAATTAACCAAGAATGTTGATATTGGAGAGTATATTCCATAACTCAATCCGTAAAAATGATTTGAGTTTTGATGATTTCGTTTTACGATTTTCGACTATGGTTTCATTGACACGCCTTAATTTTATTCGTATTCTTTTGGTGTCACTTGAACCGTCGTCGTATTCTACGACTCCCGTGCTTTTTTTATTTGAGGCCATTGTTGTTGTCGTTGTTATCCTCCCGCTCTTTTTGCTTATGCCAAAGGGGGAGAGATATAATAATAACGATGTGCTAAATGATAATTTAATGCATTTTTCCAAGAATCTAACTTGATATGTTAGATTCAGGGGGAGTTAAGATATATAAATGGATTTTCAAATCCGATATTTCAATAACCTACGTTTGGTATTCGATAATTCAATAATCGATTCTCATTTCATTTACTTCACTCATCTGCTTGATGCGTATTATTTTTGTTTAAATTGGAATTAACGTGTCATCAATGCAGGGGGAGTAAGTAAATTTCATTTGAATTATTATTTGTGATTATTATTTATGTTGGTTTGTCATCACCAAAAAGGGGGAGAATGTTGGATATTGGACTCCCCGGATTTGGTTTTGGATGATGAACAAACATAAATATAACGTGAACTAACACTTTGTGAGCGCAGTTATGGAGATCGTCGCCAAATTCATATGAATATCAATTACGACGTCTCAAGACTTCTCAAAGCACGTGATCGTATGCCTAAAGCTTCGTTGAAGCTTATGGACCTTTTTTAGAAGTCATGAAGATTCGATTGAAGCTATTGAAGACGGTATCGTCAAGTTTTATTTATAGTCTTTAAGCTTCTTTCGTAGAATGTTAATCCTTGAGTAGATCTTACGGTTTAAATCTTCATATCGCTCATATCTTAGCTCTAGGATCTTAGTAGAAGTCCATACAATCCTTCTCGAAGCTTCGCGCTTCGATTCGCGACTTCTTGTGCATGTTAGTTGGTTCAAGAAGAAGAACTGACCGACTAGATGGTGATCTAGTCGGTCGGCAAAGCTTCTTGGACCGACTAGTTCTTCTCAGTCATTTTCAAGCTCTTTACTGTTTACAGTTAGTCGGTCTAAGTTGACTCACCGACCGACTAGTTTGTGAACTAGTCGGTCAGTGATGCTTCTGTGACCGACTAGTTGAGCTTTCCCTGTACATGCACATTTGAGCCTATGCTACTGTTTATCATTAGTCGGTCTGTGTTCATTGATCGACCGACTAGTTGATGAACTAGTCGGTCAACTTTCCTTCTTGGACCGACTAGTTTAGTTTACTGTACATGCCAATTTTTTTCACCTAACTTACTGTTTATCGTTAGTCGGTCTATGCTCATTTGGCGACCGACTAGTTGGTGAATTAGTCGGTCAACATTTGTTCTTGGACCGACTAAGTCTATTTCTGCTCAGACTTCAGCTTTATCTGTTAGTCGGTCTCAGTTGAGTAACCGACCGACTAGTTATGAAACTAGTCGGTCAGCTACGCTTCTTGGACCGACTAGTTCCTTATGTCTGTGCTTTGATCTTTTCTCTGTTCACTCATTAGTCGGTATACGTTATTTGACCGACCGACTAGTTGATGAACTAGTCGGTCGGTGGTTGTTCTTTGACCGACTAGTTGGGTTCAGAAAAGAGCCGTTGGAGCTTTAATTGAAACGTTTTTCTCTCTCTCTCTCTCCTCTATCCTATAAATAGTTATTGGGCTGCATTCATTGCTGCCAAGGCTGATATTATTGCAAGTTTAGAGATCAAGAGAAATCATTCCAAGCTCATTCAAAGCTCATTCATTCCATTCAATAATCTCTCCTCACTCTTACTTCCAAAGAGAGATTCATTGAGTGTGAAGCCTTCCAAGCCAAGTGCTTGATTCTAGGTCACCAACATCCCCATAGCTCTCCATCGCTGATCTACATCTTGGAGCTAGGGTTTGGTGCCACTTCTTCTTCCTCAAAATCATCCTTGCCCTAATTCGTAAGCATTACTCAAGGCATAGGTATTTTGTCGGTAAGAAGTTTTCTTATTTCATTTCAATTTCATATTGTAAGTTTCACTCTCGGTTGTGAGAGTGTGGTTGTGATTCCGGGTTGTGGGAGTCACAAATTACTTTGTGTATGATTTGACTTGTGGAGGTTTTTCACAAGTATTTCATAGTGGAAATCTTGAGTTAGGGTTTCTAACTCAAGTATCCGGAGGGGATCCGGGTGGTTGGGACGTAGGATCACCGGGAACAAGTCGGGAAGACTTGGGTGGATCCGAACCCAGCAATATCGTTTGTTAGCATTGTTAATTTTGTTGTTGTCTTCAATTTAAGCTTCCACAAATTGATTTGGTAGTTGTTTGCACTATAATTAGGAATTATACTCCTCGTTATTTTTAAAGTACTATTCACCCCCCCTCTAGTACTTGTGCAGTAGCTTGTAGGGCATTACAAGAGACTCGACGGGAGTCTCTTGAATTGCTTGCAGATGATCTTCTGGTCATCTTTTTGACGAGTTACATACAGATATTCATTCTTATTTTCATCTCTAGTTTCTAAGTGATATCCGTTTAAATGGAAGTCCTTGAAACTTACGAGATTCCTATTTGATTTAGGAGAGAATAATGCATTTTTTATTTGAAGTCTTGTGTTATTTGGGAGCAATATAATTGCTTCACCAGATCCTTCGATTATTTGGGACAGTCTTGAAATTGTGATAACAGGACCGTCATATTTATTTATGCTATTAAAATAGTAATGTTCGCGAAGGATTGTGTGCGTCGAGACACTGTCTACTAGGCACTCATACTTCATCTATATAAGCAAAAAAAATTTTATTTGAGTAAAATGTAGACGACATTCAAAAATAAAAGTTCGTTCTAAAGCAAATAAAAGATGAAGATACATCGAATTTTAAATGCATAGATAAAGGATGAAGCTTAATCGAGGAGGTCGTCGTTCTCGAAGTCTTTTACAGTAAACATCGTTGGCGGCTGAACAGCAGCCAAGTTTGTTTCTGGTAGAGACCTCTGGCTCGCCTGATATAGATCCTGGAGGTGGCGAGGAGTGCGGCAGTTTCTGGACCAATGGCCAGTCATGCCGCATCATCTATGGCATTTATCCTCCCAGTTCTTCTTAGGACGTGACACTTGGTCGGTGTTCTTTCGCTTCCATGTGAAGTTTCTCTTTCCCTTATTGTTTTTGTTTGTCTGGGGTGCTGCACCTCTTGGTTGCTTCATTACAGCTTTTCCTTTGTTATTTTTAGCCTTCTTCTTGTTTTTCCACTTCTGGGGAGAAACATGGTGGGCTTCAGGGATAGGGGCAGTGCCAGCTGGACGTAAATTATGAGTGGCGAGCAGTAAGTCTTGATTCTGCTCTGCCCTAAGTAGGCATGAGATCAGATCAGAGAATTTCGTGAAGTTGTGTTCACGATACTGCTGCATGAGGATGCATCTTTCTCGTGAAACGAGGTAAATGTCTTTTCCAACATGCGTTGTTCTCTCACTTCTTCACCGCACAACTTCAGGCGTGAGGTGATGTTATGAAGTACAGAATTATACTCAACGACGGACTTATATTCCTGAAGCCTGAGGTTTTCCCACTCATAACTGGCACGCGGTAATATTACATCAATTTGATGTTTATACCGTGCTTCCAGCGCTGTCCATAGCTCCATTGGGTCCTCTACCATTAGGTATTCGGCCTTTAAGGTCCGGTCTAAATGTTTCCTAATGTAGATTATGGCTTTTGCCTTATCCAAATCGGAGACAGTGGTAGGAGTGCTACTGCTAGATGTTGCAGAAGCATTGGCCGCTGCTGGGGCCGATGAAGGAGCCAAAATGGAGCCAAGGAGAGCCATCGAACGCAAGTGGAACTTCAGGTCCATTCGCCAACTCAGGTAATTTTTCCCTACAGAATCAAGGACCTCGAAATCGACGCATGCCAATTTTGCCATTTATCTACGCAATTTAAAATAAGCATGCATTAATTAAAATTGAAATTCACACATAAATAATAAAATAAGTAAAATGTGGGGATCGGCCAGATACCGTCTTCATTTGTCGGTACACCAGTCTTTGGCATAAATACATATAATCTTCACTTACAAATTCTCTCAAAAAGAAAATAAAATTGCAAGGAATATAAAGGGTATCAAATTGGCCGATCCCAAAAATCACATTTTAGCTTATATAAACATCCACGCAGTTTATAAATACTACAGGCACAAAATAATCAACCACGCATGTATATAACATATGCATATATAATATGGAAAAATAGATTATAAAATATAATAATCTCTCGGACCACAGGGAGACTTCATACACCGTTAGGTTAGTTGACTAATGGCAGATCGGTAGCAGGATCCTTAAGTTAATTATATTTTGAAAAAAATCCTAATATTCCATAAATTAATAATAAATGCAATAGTGTTATATTTTTAGCAATATGACGCGACTAGCCCATAACAAAGAATTAAAATAAATTAATAATGTGAATGGGACTGCAGGCCCATAAATATTAATCATTGTAATATTTAATTTATATTTGATATTGTATATAGCAGATTTGAAACAAGCCTAAAATAGGTTGTAAAAAATCATAGCTAAATTTAAAAACTTGTTTATAGCTATCTACGGGATCGACGGATATTACCTCTAGATTAAAAATCTAGGGAAGATCGAAAAACTAGAAGATCCGTAGAGAGAAAATTCCATGCTCCGAATACGCCCAAGAGGAATGCCGCAACGTACACCTGCAACCAGAGATTCCTTCGCGCGTAACAAATTAGAAGAGCGTAACAAATTAGGGGATGGATTTTTTAGGGGAGAAAAGCTCAAAAATAGAGGAGCGAAATGCTGATAACGTGTTAGAAGATTATTGGAGAGAATTAACCATGGCAACTAGCCATGGTAGTTTATTTATCAAATCATATGGGTATTCCAAGAGCCTTGGATACCAAAGATCTCCACCACTCATAAGTGTGGTGGAGTAATGGGTGGATAAGTGGTGGGGAGGCCAAAAGCCTCCCCCACTCACAACAATCATCTTATTAAGTGATGTGCTTTTTTGGCCTAATTTTTTTCTTCTCTTTTTTTCGTTAAATTTGGCGATCTCCCGGTTCTGACGAATATTTTTGCGGATTTTTCTGAGCTCTGGGATATTTTCTACATTATATGGAAAATAAGAATATTTATATTAAATGATATGATTTTTATCACCAAAATTTTCTTCTTTTATTTTTCAGTTGAACTTAGCGAACTCCGGGTTCCAACAGACATTTTTGCGAATTTTATGAGCTCGGTGATATTTTCTTTTTTATGGAAAATATGAATTATTTTAATACATGATATGATTTTTGTAGCTTAAGTTTGTCTTCTATTATTTTTAAGTTATAGTGATCTCCCGATTCCAACAGACATTTTTGCGGAATTTTCTAGGCTCCAGGCTATTTTCTACATTTTATGGAAGATATGGATCTTTTTATTAAATGATTTGATTTTTATAACCTAAGTTCTTCTTCTCTTATTTTCCAGTTGAAGTTGGCGATCTCCCGGTTCCAACAGAAATTTTTATGGATATTTCTGAGCTCCGGGCTATTTTCCACATTTTCGGGAAGATATGGAATGTTTTATTAAATGATATCGGAGAAGACAAAATTAGGCCAAAAATGTCCGTTTGAACCGGGAAATCGCTATCATCAATTGAAATATAAGAGAAGACAAAATTTGGAACCGGGAAATCATCATCTTCATCTATAAAAATGTCCATTGTAACCTGTATATCGCCATCTTCAACTGAAAGTATTTTTATATATCATTTTCTGAGCTTGGTGCTATTTTACACATTTAATGAAAGATATGGATCTTTTTATTTATTGATATGATTTTTCTAGCCTATATTTGTCTTCTCTAATTTTCCAGTTGAAGATGTCGCTATTTTTATTAAATGATATGATATTTTGGCCTAATGTTTGTCTTCTCTTATATTCCAATTGATGATGTCGATTGCCCGATTCCAAAGGACATTTTGGCAGATTTTTTTGAGCTCGGGGCTATTTTCTACATTTTCTGAAGATATGAATCGTTTTATTACATTATTTGTTTTTTATTACCTAATTTTATTTTCTCTTATTTTTCAGTTGAAGATGGGGATATCCCGGTTCCAACGGAAATTTTTGCCGATATTTCTGAGCTCAGGACTATTTTCTACATTTTATGTACAATATGAATCTTTTTATTAAATTATATGTTTCTACCCTAAATTTGTGCTCTTATTTTTCAATTGAAGATGGTGATCTCCAGATTCCAATAGAAATTTTTGCGGATTTTTCTGACCTCGAGGCTCTTTTCTACATTTTATTGCAGATATGGATCCTTTTATTAAATGATATGATTTTTATAGCTTACGTTTGTTTTTTCTTATTTTTCACTTGAAGATTGTGGTCTCTTCCAACGGAATTTTTTGCAGATTTTTGTGACCTCAGGGCTATTTTCTGTATTTTTTGAAAGATATCGATTGTTTTATTAAATGATATAATTTCTTGGCCTAATTTTGTCTTCCCTTACTTTTTTTCGTTGATGACGGCGATCTCCCAGTTCCAACGGATATTTCTGCAGATTTTTCTGAGCTTTGGGCTATTTTCTGTGTTATTTGCAAGATATCGACCGTTTTATTAAATGATATATTTTTGGTCTAATTTTGTCTTCTCTTTTTCTGTTAAATTTGGCGATCTCCCAGTTCCGACGGAAGTTTTTACGAATTTTTCTTAGCTCGGAGCTATTTTCTTCATTTTCTGCAAAATATGAATCTTTTTATTAAATGATATTCCTTTTTGGCAAATTTTGTCTTCTCTTTTTAAGTTGAAGATGGAGATCTCCCGATTCCAACGGACATTTTTGCAGTTTTTTTGAGCTTGGTTTTATTTTTAACATTTTCTGGAAGATATGGATCTACATATTAAATGATATGATTTTATGGCCGAATTTTGTCTTCTCTTATTTTTCAGTTGAAGATGGCAATCTCCCGGATACAACAGACATTTTTTCTGATTTTTCGGAGCTCAGTGCTATTTTCTACATTTTCTGAAAGATATGAATCTTTTTATTAAATGATATGATTTTTCGGCCTAATTTTGTCTTCTCTTCTTTTTCAATTGAAGATGGCGATCTGCCAGTTCC
>CM061137.1:67959173-67979849 GCA_030789695.1 Scilla litardierei | reverse complement strand
CCAAAGTTAGTCTTTGCACATGTCATGCCTATTGATCGTCCCCCTCTATTTGAGGGCCACGATTACATATACTGGAAGGCTAGGATGAAAACTTATTTATTATCTGTTGATGTTGATACTTGGTATGCTATTGAAAACGGATATTCTATGCTTGGTATGCTATTGAAAACGGATATTCTATGCCTGAAAGTAATTCAAATCTAAATAATAGAAATATGTGTGCTATAAATGCTAGATCAATAAATATTTTATTGTGTGGTTTGAATATAAAAATATTTGATCATATCTCACATTGCTCTTCTGCGTAGAATATATGGAGGACTTTGGAGACATCCTATAGAAGCAAGCAATCCTCCTGCACTCACATCTCTAGTAATGAAAAGAGACTGCAAAAGGAAAGAAATACTCTTTTGAATAAAAATGATGCTTGTCCTTCTAAGATTACTACTAAGAATGCTACTAAGAGCAAGCGTTGTTTTAAATGCAGGAAGAAAGGACACATTATAAGAGATTGCCCACAAGGAGAGGATATCGTTGCTGAAACGAAAGGAAAAGCCAAAATGCTAGCATGGGACGATGATAGCAAAAATGAGATCGAGGAGACTGCTCACACCTCCCCTTGCTTGATGGCAAAAATAAAATGAGGTAAAATCTGGTAGCAAAGCTGAACTTCTAATTATTTGTAAAGCCATGCAAGAGGAAATTGTAGAGCTAGAATCCACCTGAGAAGATTATAGAAATTCCAATGATGAAATGCAACAAGCCACTTACAACATGATTTTAGAAATCAAAGAACTAAAAAGAAAAATTGTTGCATGTGATTCTACTATTGCTTTGTTGAAAAAAGAGAATTCTAGGGTACATGAAAAAGCTATTTGTCTTTCTTGTCATTCTATATTAAATGATATTAGCATGCTTAAGCGCTTAAAACTGAAAAAGTTTATGTGATTAAAGAGCTTAATGACAAATTGTGCATGCTAAATACTGAGCTTAAAGAAAAATTGATTGCTTTTGGAAAAAGGGAAGAGGAAAACAAGAAAGCTTTTATAAGTAAATGTACTTTGATTGTGAATGAAAACACTTTATTGAAATCCAAAATACAAGTCTAGAACTATCATTAAAGAAATTCTCTATAGAAAAACAATCGTTGGATACTATTCTAGAGAATCAACTTTATGGCAATAATAGACGTGGTCTTGGATATGACATGAAACATGCTAAAAAGCCTATGTATAAGAAAATTCACAATGAGCCATTGAAAGTAAAAAATATTTATGCAAAGTGCTTTACTTGTGCTAGTGTTGGTCATGCATCCTACTATTGCAAGTTTAGGAACACAAATATGAAGTTCAAACAAATATGGGTTCCTAAATCTTTGATGACTAATATGAGTGGATCTTGTTGGATTCCAAGGTCACACATAGAATCTACCTTGTAGGTACGATGGAGATTTGGCGAGGAGTTTTTGGATTGAACGCTTTCATTATATAGCTCCTTAGCCAAACGACAACGCGAATGTATATTTTTCTTTGAAATTAATGCATACCTTCATAGATTTTGCATGCTTGAAATATTTTTAATTTGTGTGCTAGTTTGTGTGACTCTAGTTATATATAAAAATAAAAAAAAATGAAAAAGACAAAAAGCAAAAAAAAGTGTGGTTATTGAATATATTTTCTCTTTGTATCATTCAAGTAGTATTATTGTTATATTGTCATTCATATTCTTGTAGAAATCATTGTATTATTGTTATAGCTACATTCGCATGTTAGAATTCCTAAGTAGCCATGACATGTTTAATGAATTGAATAACTTGATTTTTTACACCCACACCTTCACTTCCACTAGTATTGAATATTGTTGCACAATTGGAGACACTTTTATGAAATGTTGAAAATTGAATTTAGGTTGAAAATGACTGATAAATCTAAGGGATATGATGTGTATTTGCCATGAATAAAAATTGAGCACAAAAGAATTGAATATGAAACAAGAAAAATGAAAAAGAATGAATATTGCTCCGTATATAAAATGGATACAATTCATGGCAATTATACTACCCACGAGTATCCAACATATGCTTTATGGGTAATCTTTAGCGTTGGTGTATGTTACTCGTCAAGAAATGCCACCCACACATCTAAGAGTCCTTATAGGCTATGTTTTTGGGGTGTGGTACCTTGAACTCATTTTTAATGAGGTGGAGGAAAATCAATCCTAGTGATATCATGTTTATTGAAAATGTGGAGTGGTTTTGGTTGATTTCTATGAGAGTTTCTCTCTTTGAGCTTCAATTATTTAATCATCACACTTACACGATGGTGTAAAAGTCTTCGTTACTCTTTTCATTGAATTTGAAGTGCTTACTTTAAGGAAATGACATGCCAGTGCTAGGTGTAATTTATAATACTTTATTTTTGCATGTGACATGAACTAGACTTTGTTTATACACTTTTGATGATAACAAAAGGGGGAGAAAATATTGAAGATTTGGTGCATTAATTCTTATATGTGCTTATATGATCATTGGTTTAAAGGGGAGCATTAATGAATTATTAACCACGTGATATGTGTTCAAGGGAGAGCATGAAAATAGGGGGAGCATGCCATGCTTACTGGTATCTCATTATTGTTCCATCTTTGCATACTTGTATGCTAATACATCAAGTGTTATATTGTTGCATACATCCTCCCATTATCACACATCACACGCACACACATGTCACGATGTATTATTTGGAACGTTAGTGCAAATCTTATAAAAGTTTATCATCATCAAAAGGGTGAGATTGCTGGATACAACATGTGTTGGATTCAACGCTCGATGACTTCGTGTTTGATGATAACAAACGTGTTTGAACGTTCTAATGCGTGTGCTAAGTATTTTCAGGAGTGGCACGCTTGTAAATCTTCAAAGTGATGACTAAGTCAATTGATGGAGGAATTGCTATTCACATAGCAAATTGGAAGATGGAGAAATTGCTATTCATATAGCAACTTGGACTTGGTCAAAGAGATGGAGATTATAGCTACAAGTATTGGACCAAGTCAAATTAGAGAGGATCCTACCCAAATCAATTTAAGATTGATTTATATCCACATATCAAATCCTATTCCAACATGGAAAGAGATTGAGACTTATTCAAAGAGCAATCTAATAGGGATTGGAATAAATCAATTTGGATTGCTTCAAATCAATTAAAGATTCTATTCTAATCCTAATCCAATTAGTATTGCAATGAGATCAAATAAAATCCCTCCAAATCTCCTACTCATATCTCCATTAGGATTTCTCCTTAGCCACAAATTCTCCATCCCCTCTCCTATATAAACCAAGAAATTAATGCGGCTAGTTGTTGCGGCATACACCAAGAGAAGGGCTCGGCCATATTGAAGACCCAAGGCAAAATTGTTGCGGCCAATAAAAAAACTCCAAGGTATGCAAAACCCCTAATTTCCTAGCATCCCTAATGCCACAACGTGCTAAGCTAAAAACCTTCTAGCTGCAACTACCTATAGCCATAAGTCCTAAACTCCTATCATAATCCCAAGGCCAAAGCTCCTCCTTCACCTTGCGCAAGACATCAAAGAGCTAGCCCTAGAACCTATCTCCTCATGCTCGGCCGCAAGTTACTCCCATAGCCATATCCTTCACCTTGCACAAGTCAACAAAGAAGCCGTCTTCACCCATGCACAAAGCTCAAGCCTTCATCATCTTACACCATTGCAAAAGAAGGGGAGGATCAAAATCATCAAGCAACCTCCAAGGGTACATGCTGTAACTTTCAAGCACAAGGGGGCCGCAAGTTCAGAGCTAGCCGCAACATCCTTGAAGAGCCCTAGCCCTAGCTGCAACATCCTTAAGGAGACCCATGGCCGCAAGCTGCTAGTGAGGAGGAAAGGCCATTGCCCCAAGTTGCAGCACCCAAGTACCAAGGAGAGGCTACTGCGCTCATTGCTGATGCACCAAGGGAGGCTGTTGTGCATAATGCTGCCGCACTGCTGGGGGACTGCGCATGTAATGCTGATACACCAAGGGGGACTGCACGCGCACCTGCTGCTGCCACATCTAGAAGAGGCCGACCACGGGGGTTCTTCATCACAAGTTGCAAGCCACCAAGGCCAAAGTTCATTGCCGCAACTTGAGTTGCTGAGGAGACGAGAGACGAGACTTCAACATCTTGCCAGACGAGAGCTGTCCCGTGCTGATTGACGTAGACGACGACGACTACACAAAACTGAGATTTCTAAACACTTACTATTATTTTTGTTTAGCATTGTTTGATCTCCGTAGGAGAAACTTTACTATTCACTTGTGATACTTTGGGGTCTTGTCTAGTGGTGGTCTAGACAAGAGGAACTTGATGGGTGTCGTCAAGTGAGAGAATATATTAGGATTGATAGTGTTGAACACGGTGAGTGGGGTACTAAGCCTGGTGAGTGTAGAGACATTGGTTCTCTAGCTATTAATGTTGTGCATGTACACTATTAATATACTATTTGCTTTCGGGGGCTAGACGTAGGTCGTAGTGACGACCGAACCAGGGTAAATCTGCTGTGAATCTGTTATTGCTTTTTATTTACTTTGAATATGCTATAACTGCGTGTGATTGCTCATGGGTTGCACGAGAATTTTTAATAGCTATTCACCCCCTCTAGGCTTAGATCTAGATCCAACAGCCCGAGCTCAGGAAAATCCACAAAAATATCCGTTGGAACCGGGCAATCGCCATTTGCAACTGGAACATAAGAGAAGATAGAATTAGGTCAAAAAGCATATCAATTAATAAAAATATCGCCATCTACAATTGAAAAATAAGAGAAGACAAGTTTAGGCTAGAAAAATCATATCAATTAATAAAAAGATCCATATCTTTCAGAAAATGTAGAAAATAACACCAAGCTTAGAAAATGATATATAAAAATCTTTTAAGTTGAAGATGGAAATATCCTGGTTATAAGGACATTTATATAGATGAAGATGGGGATTTCTCTGTTTCGAATTTTGTCTTCTCTTATATTTTAGTTGAAGATGTCGATTTCCTGGTTCCAACGGACAATTTTTGGCCTAATTTTGTCTACTCTGATATCATTTAATAAAACAATCCGTATATTCCAAAAAATGTGGAAAATAACCCGAAGCTCAGAAATATCCGCAAAAATGTCCGTTAGAACAGGGAGATCACCAACTTCAACTGGAAAATAAGAGAAGACAAAATTTGGCCAAAAAATCATATCATTTAATAAAACGATCCATATCTTCTAAAAATGTGGAAAATAGCCCGGAGCTCAGAAAAATCCGCAAAAAATGACCTTTGAGACCAAGAGAATGCCAATTTCAACAGAAATATAAAAGAATACAAAATTAGGCAAAAAATCGTATCATTCAATATAAAGATCGCCATCATTTAATAAAAAGATCCATATCTTCCATAAGAGAAGACAAATTTTGGTAATAAAAATAAAAATAAGAGAAGACAAATTTTGGTTATTAAAATCAATCATGTAATAAAAAGATCCATATCTTCCATAAAATGTAGAAAATAGCACGGAGCTCAAAAAAATCCGCAAAAATGTCTGTTGGAACTAGGAAATCGCCATCTTCAACTGATAAACAATAGAAGACAAACTTAAGCAAAAAAATCATATCATTTAATAAACAGATCCATATCTTCCATAAAATAAAGAAAATAGCACCAAGCTCAGAAAAACCGAAAATATGTCTGTTGAAACCGGAAGATGCTTTGTCGACTGAAAAATAAGAGAAGACAAATTTTGGCAATAAAAATAATATTATTTAATATAAAGATTCTTATTTTCCCTAAAATATAGAAAATATCCCCGAGCTTAGAAAAATCCGCAAAAATATTCATCGGAACTGGGAGATCGCCAAATTTAAAGAAAAAAAGAGAAGTCAAAATTAGGCAAAAAAATCATATCATTTAATAAAACGATCGATATCTTCTAGATAGTACAGAAAATAGGCCATAGCTCAGAAAAATTCGCAAAAATATCCGTCGGATCCGGAAGATCGCCATAATCAACGAAAAAATGAGAAGACAAAGGAGGCCAAAAATCATATCTTTTAATAAAACGATCGATATCTTCCTGAAAATATAAAAAATAGCCACGATGTCAGAAAAATCTGCAAAAAATGTCCGTTGGACCGGGGAGACCGCCATCTCTAAGTGAAAAATATGAGAATATAAACATAGGTTATAAAATCATATCATTCAATTAAAAGATCTATATCGACAAGAAAACACAGAAAATAGCCTCTAGGTCAGAAAAATCCGTAAAAATTTCCAATGGAACCAGGAGGTCGCTATCTTCAATTGAAAAAAAAGAGAAGACACAATTACTCTAGAAAATTCATATCATTTAATAAAAAGATCCATAACTTACAGAAAATGTATAAAATAGTCACGTGCTCAGAAATATCAGCAAAAATGTCCGTTGGAACAGGGATATTGCCATATTCAACTGAAATATAATAGAAGACAAAATTAGGCTTAAAAATCATATAATGTAATAACAAGATCCTAATCTTCGAGAAAAATATAAAATAGCACCGGGTTCACAAAAATCCGCAAAAATGTCCGTTGGAACCGATAGATCTCCATCTTCAACTGGAAAATAAGAGAAGAGAAAATTAGGCCAAAATATCATATCATTTAATATAACAATCCATATCTTCCAAAAATGGGGAAAATATGCCGGAGCTCAAAAAATCCGCAAAAATGTCTTTGGAACCTGGAGATCCCCATCTTCAACTGGAATATAAGAGAAGACAAAATTAGGCCCAAAATCATATCATTTAATAAAAAGTTCGCCATCTTCAACTGGAAAATAAGAGAAGACAAATTTAGGCTAGAAAAATCATATCAATTAATTAAAAGATCCATATCTTTCATAAAATGTAGAAAATAGCACCAAGCTCAGAAATTGACATTTAAAAATCTTTTCAGTTGGAGATGGCAAGATCTCGGTTACAATGGACATTTTTATAAATGAAGATGGCGATTTTCTGGTTCCGAATTTTTTCTTCTCTTATGTTTCAGTTGAGATGGCGATTTCCTGATTCCAACGGACATTTTTTAGTCTAATTTTGTCTTCTGTGATATCATTTAATAAAAGGAGACATATCTTCCAGAAAATATGGAAAAATCTCGAAGCTCAGAAATATCCGCAAAAATTTCCGTTGGAATCGGGACATCGCAAACTTCAAGTGAAAAATAAGATAGGACCAAATTAGGCCAAGAAATCATATCATGTAATAACGATCCATATCTTCCAGAAAATGTGAAAAATAGCCAGAGCTAAGAAAAATCTGCCAAAATGTCCTTTGGGACCGAGAGAATGCCATCTTCAACTGAAATATAAGAGAATTCAAAATTAGGCAAAAAATCATATCATTTAATAAAACGATCGATATCTTCTAGATAATACAGAAAATAGGCCATAGCTCAGAAAAATCCGCAAAAATATCCGTCGGATCCGGAAGATCGCCATAATCAACGAAAAAATGAGAAGAAAAAAGTAGGCCAAAAATCATATCTTTTAATAAAATGATCGATATCTTCCTGAAAATATAAAAAATAGCCACGATGTCAGAAAAATCTGCAAAAATGTCCGTTGGACCGGGGAGACCGCCATCTCTAAGTGAAAAATATGAGAATATAAACAAAGGTTATAAAATCATATCAATTAATTAAAAGATCTATATCGACAAGAAAACACAGAAAATAGCCTCTAGGTCAGAAAAATCCGTAAAAATTTCCAATGGAACCAGGAGATCGCCATCTTCAATTGAAAAAAAAAGAGAAGACACAATTAGTCTAGAAAAATCATATCATTTAATAAAAAGATCCATAACTTACAGAAAATGTATAAAATAGTCCCGTGCTCAGAAATATCAGCAAAAATGTCCGTTGGAACCGGGATATTGCCATCTTCAACTGAAAAATAATAGAAGACAAAATTAGGCTTAAAAATCATATAATGTAATAAAAAGATCCTAATCTTCGAGAAAAATATAAAATAGCACCGGGCTCACAAAAATCCGCAAAAATGTCCATTGGAACCGATAGATCGCCATCTTCAACTGGAAAATAAGAGAAGACAAAATTAGGCCAAAATATCATATCATTTAATATAACAATCCATATCTTCCAAAAATGGGGAAAATAGGCCGGAGCTCAAAAAAATCCGTAAAAATGTCTTTAGAACCTAGAGATCGCCATCTTCAACTGGAATATTAGAGAAGACAAAATTAGGCCAAAAATCTTATCATTTAATAAAAAGATCGCCATCTTCAACTGGAAAATAAGAGAAGACAAATTTAGGCTAGAAAAATCATATCAATTAATTAAAAGATCCATATCTTTCATAAAATGTAGAAAATAGCACCAAGCTCAGAAATTGACATTTAAAAATCTTTTCAGTTGGAGATGGCAGGATCTCGGTTACAATGTACATTTTTATAAATGAAGATGGCGATTTTCTGGTTCCGAATTTTTTCTTCTCTTGTGTTTCAGTTGAAGATGGCGATTTCTTGATTCCAACGGACATTTTTTGGTCTAATTTTGTCTTCTGTGATATCATTTAATAAAACGAGACATATCTTCTAGAAAATATGGAAAAATCTCGAAGCTCAGAAATATCCGCAAAAATTTCCGTTGGATCGGGACATCGCAAACTTCAACTGAAAAATAAGATATGACCAAATTAGGCCAAAAAATCATATCATATAATAACGATCCATATCTTCCAGAAAATGTGAAAAATAGCCAGAGCTAAGAAAAATCTGCCAAAATGTCCTTTGGGACCGAGAGAATGCTATCTTCAACTGAAATATAAGAGAAGACAAAATTAGGCAAAAAATCATATAATTCATTTAAAGATCGCCAACTTCAATTGGAAAATAAAAGAAAACAAACTTTGGTTATAAAAATCATATGATCTTTTAAAAAGATCCATATCTTCCATAAAATGTAGAAAATAGCCCGGAGCTCAGAAAAATCCACAAAAAATGTCCGTTAGAACCGGGAGATCGCCATCTTCAACTTAAAATAATATAAGACAAACTTAAGCTATAAATATCATATCATTTAATAAACAGATCCATATATTCCATAAAATAAAGAAAATAGCACCGAGCTCAGAAAATCAGAAAAAATATCCGTTGGAACCGGGAGACGTATGTTCAACTGAAAAATAAGAGAAGACAAAATTAGGCAATAAAAATCATATCATTCAATATAAAGATTCTTATTTTCCATAAACCGTAGAAAATATCTCCGATCTCAGAAAAATCTGTAAAAATATCCGTAGGAACCGGGAGATCGCCTAATTTAACGAAAAAAGAGAAGACAAAATTAGGCCAAAAAATCATATCATTTAATAAGTTGATCTATATCTTCTAGAAATACAAAAAATATCCCAGAGATCAAAAAAATCTGCACAAATATCCGTTGGAACGGGGAGATTACCATCATCAACGAAAAAAAATAAGAGATGACAAAATTAGGCCAAAACATATCATTTAATAAAAAGATCGATATCTTCCAGAAAAAAAAGAAATTAACCCCGAGGTCAGAAAAATTCGCAAAAGTGTCCGTTGGAACTGGGATGCTACCATCTTTAAGTGAAAAATAAGAGAAGACAAACGTAAGCTATAAAAATCATATCATTAAATAAAAAGATCCATATCTACGATAAAAGGCAGAAAATAGTATCAAGTTCAAAAAAATCTACAAAAATTTCCATTGGAACTAGGAGATCGCCATCTTCAATTGAAAAATAAGAGGACAAAATTCGGCTAGAAAAATCTTATCATTTAATGAAAAGATTCATATCTTATAGAAAATGTAGAAAATAGTTCGAAGCTCAGAAATATAAGGAAAAATGTCCGTTGGAACCGGGATATCGCAAACTTCAACTAAAAAAATAAGAGAAAACAAAATTAGGCAGCAAAAATCAAATAATGCAATAAAAAGATCCATATCTTCCAGAAAATATAGAAACTAGTTTCGAGCTCGGAAAAATCGCAAAAAATGTCCCTTGGAACTAGGAGATCGCCATCTTTTATTGGAAAATAAGAAAAGACAAAATTAGGCCAAAATATCATATCATTTAATAAAACGATCCATATCTTCCAAAAATGTGGAAAATAGGCCGGAGCTCAGAAAAATTCGCAAAAATATCCGTTGGAACTGGGAGATCGCCATCTTCAACTGGAATATAAGAGAAGACAAAATTAGGCAAAAATATCATATCATTTAATACAAAGATCGCCATCTTCAACTAGAAAATAAGAGAAGACAAATTTAGGCAAGAAAAATCATATCAATTAATTAAAAGATCCATATATTTCACAAAATGTATAAACTAGCAACAGGCTCAGAAAATGATATATAAAAATCTTTTCAGTTGAAGATGGCTATATCCCGGTTACAACGGACATTTTTATAGATGAAGATGACGATTTCTTGGTTTCGAATTTTGTCTTCTCTTATATTTTAGTTGAAGATGGCAATTTCTCGGTTCCAACGGACATTTTTTGGCCGAATTATGTCTTCTCTGATATCATTTAATAAAACAATACATATCTTCCAGAAAATGTGGAAAATTGCATTGGGCTTAACAATCCGCAAAAATGTTCGTTGGAACCGGGAGATCGCCATCTTCATCTGAAAAATATGAGAAGACAAAAGTAGGACCAAAAATCATATCATTTAAATAAATTCATATCTTCCAAAAAATTTAGAAAATCCGCAGGCACTCAGAAAAATCTTCAAAAATATCCGTTCGAACCGGGAGATCGCCATCTTCAACTTAAAAGTAAGAGAAGACAAAATTAGGCCAAATATCATATCATTTAATAAGAAGGTTCATATCTTTATGAAAATGTAGAAAATTTTCACGATCTCAAAAAAACCGCTAAGATGTCCTTTGGTACCGGGAGATCGCCATCTTCAACTGAAAAATAAGAGAAGACCAAATTAGGCTATAAAAATCATATCATTAATATAAAGATGCAAATTTTATAGAAAACGTAGAGAATAGTCCAGAGCCCAAAAAAATCCACAAAAATGTTCGTATGAACATGAGATTGCCATCTTTATCCGAAAAAAAATAAGTGAAGTGAAAATAAGGCCAAAAAATTATATCATTTAATAAAAAGATTCTCATCTTCCAGACAATGTAGAAAAATAGCCTCGAGCTAAGAAAAATCCGATAAAATGTCTGTTGGAACAAGAAGATCGCCATCTTCAACTTAAAAAATAATAGAAGACAAACTTAATCTATAAAAATCATATTATTTAATAAAAAGATCCATATATTCCATAAAATAAAGAAAATAGCCCGAGCTCAGAAAAATCCGAAAAAATATCAGTTGGAACTGGGAGATCCTTATGTTCAACTGAAAAATAAGAGAAGACATATTTAGGGTATAAAATCATATCATTTAATATAAAGATTCTTATCTTCCTCAAAATGTAGAAAATAGCCCCAAACTCAGAAATTTTTGCAAAAATTTCTGTTGTAACCGGAAGATCGCCCTCTTCAACGGAAAAATAAGAGAAGACAAAATTAGGCTACAAAAAAATCATATAATGTAATAAAAAACTATATAACTTCCAGAAAATGTAGAAAATAGCCCCGAGCTCAGAAAAATATGCAAACAATGTCCGTTGGAACAGAGAGATCGCCATATTCAACTGAAAAATAAGAGTAGACAAAATTAAGCCAAAAATCATATCATTTAATAAAAAGATACATATCTTCCAGAAAATTTAGAAGTAGCCCGAGCTCAGGAAAATCTGTAAAAATGTTTGTTGGAATCGGGTGATCGCCATCTGCAACTGGAACATAAGAGAAGACATAATTAGGCCAAAAAAATCATATCATTTAATAAAAAGATCGACATCAACAACTGAAAAATAAGAGAAGACAAATTTAGGCTAGAAAAATCATATCAATTAATAAAAAGATCCATATCTTTCATAAAATGTAGAAAATAGCACCAAGCTCAGAAAATGATATATAAAAATCTTTTCAGTTGAAGATGTCAATATCCTGGTTACAATGGCATTTATATAGATGAAGATGGCGATTTTCTGGTTCCGAATTTTGTCTTCTCTTGTATTTTAGTTGTCGATGGCGTTTTCCCAGTTCCAATGGACATTTTTTTGGCCTAATTTTGGCTTTTCTGATATCATTTAATAAAACAATCCATATATTCCGAAAAATGGGGAAAATAACTCGGAGCTCAGAAATATCCGCAAAAATGTTCGTTGGAACCGGGAGATCACCAACTTCAACTGGAAAAATAAGAGAAGACAAAATTTGGCCAAAAATCATCATTTAATAAAACGATCCATATCTTCCAGAAAGTGTCGAAAATAGCCCGGATCTCAGAAAAATCTGCAAAAAATTTCCTTTGGGACCGTGAGACTGCCATCTTCAACTATAATATAAGCGAAGACCAAATTAGGCAAAAAAATCATATCATTCAATATAAAGCTCGCCATCTTTAACCGAAAAATAAAAGACAAATTTTGGTTATAAAAATCATATCATTTAATAAAAAGATCCAAATTTTCCATAAAATGTGGAAAATAGCCCGTAGCTCAAAAAATCTGCAAAGATGTCCCTTGGAACTCAGGGGGGCCAATGGGCTGGCCCGGCCCGTTGCCCGCCCGGCTTCGTTGGGCCCCGGGCCGGCCTGCGGTCCGGCCCAAAAAAAGAGTTTTAAAAAAATCAAAAAATCAAAAATAAAAAAATCTGAAATTTTTTATTAACTACGTACAATTAATAAAAATGTTCTAAATAAGAAAAAATAAGTTAAGAAGTGTATAAAGTTTTTTAAAAATTTACAATATTATAGAAAAATATTTTAAAAGGTTAAGAATTATATAAATTGAAGTATATTTAATACAACATTATCAAAAAGTCAAAATGAAAAAATTGAAGTATACAATTTTTAAGAAATGGTCAGAATTGAAGTATATTTCTAATTAAATCTATATTATTGAAAAAAAGATATTTAAGCTCGAAATTCACGAAGGTCCCGGGTTGAACCTTTAAATTTCATTAATTAAATTTTTTTTTTTTTGGGGGGGGGGGACTTACTTTGGCCAGCCTTCCCCTCAGACTATGACCAAAATCTAGGACCTCTGAATGCAACAATACAAGAAAAAAAGAAAATCTTTCATCTTCTTCCTCAGAGTCTTCCGAAAGGTCCTATTTATCTGGCGAGCGGTTTTCAGCATGAAACACATCCTTTGCATATATCTCCCCTTCAACTATATCTTCTTTAAGCCTTGATCTCATGTCACTCAGAAACCGGCCACTTGCACTAAAAGCATACTCAGACGCAACAGTAGAAATAGGTACTCATAACATATCACGAGCCATAATGGTCAGAATTGGAAACCTATGTTCAGACATTTTCCACCAAGCTAAAATGTCAAAATTTTCATCATCCAATTCAAACTCAGTAAAAGGAAAAGTAATTTCTAAATACTTGGACAACTCATTAGACGAACTTTCTGTAGCTGCGGTTTTTTGTTTTTTCTTCCCCATAATCTGCCGGAGTTTGCATGTAATATTAGAACAAGCAGGAACAGAAGAAGTGTGTGATGAACTACCATATCTAGCCTCATACGTCGCAAAAAGGACTCTTAAGCTATTTTGAAAGGGGTATGCACAAAAAAATACCATAACGTTTGGGGCCGCTTTCAACTTAATACCCTGAACATTTAAGACATACACAACAGTACCTTTTTGGGGTTTTTGGTTAAAGTATACCCGTTTTGCCATTAATCTTATTCCCAAAAAAAAATACCCTAACATTTGGGGTATCTTTCAAAAAAATACCCAAATCCCACCAATACCTCAGGGGGGACGCCCCCTCCTGTTTTCGGGGGCGGGGACGCCCCCCTCCTGTTTTCGGGGGCGGGGACGCCCCCCTCCCCCCTCCGCCTCAGGCGAGGATGGAGGGCGTGCCCCTCCCCCTCCGCCTTAGTCGAGGAGGGAGGGGGAGGGGGCGCGCCCCCTCCCCTCCCTTTGTTTTCGGGAGGGAGGGGGCGGCGCCCCCTCCCCTCCACCTCAGGCGAGGAGGGGGAAGGGTGCGCCGACCCCTCCCCCTCAGCCTCAGTCGAGGAGGGAGGGGGAGGGGGCGCACCCCTCCCCACCCACTGTTTTCGGGGGGAGGGGGAAGGGGGCGCCGCCCCCCCCTCCCCCTCTGCCTCAAGCGAGGAGGGGGAAGGGGTCGTCGCTCCCTCCCCCTCTGCCTCAATCGAGGAGGGGGCGCCGCCCCCTCCCCACCCCCTGTTTTCAGGGGGGAGGGGTGGCGCCCCCTCTCCCTCCGCCTCAGTCGATGAGGAGGGGGGTGGCACCCCCTCTGCCTCAGTCGAGGAGAGGGGGAGGTGGCACCGCCCCCTCCCATAGTGATTTGGATATTGGTGTGATTTGGGTATTTTTTGAAAGATAACCCAAACGTTAGGGTATTATTTTTGTGAATAAGGTCAAGGGCAAAACGGATATAATTTAACAAAAAACTCAAAAAGGTACTGTTGTGTATGACTTAAACGTTCAGGGTATTAAGTTGAAAGCGGCCCCAAACGTTAGGGTATTTTTTGTGAATATCCCTTTTTAAAATTCATTATATGATCATCAACTTCAAATATCGTGTTTTCATATAAGGTTTCTAATAACCTAATTACTAATTCATCTTTAAACCGTGGATCAAAAACCGTAGATAATGAATAATCCATTTCTTCTATCATAGGTTGAAGACGGAAGGTAGTGGTCGTAGTGTCGCTATAACTCGCTAAAGTGTCTGAAATGATAACTAATTGACCAAGGCCTAAATGGATGTTGAGTAATACACCCCCGAGAATTTGTTTGTAGCAATATAAAAACCCTCAAAAAATTCACCGACCTGCTCAATCATTTTCCACTCAAACTCAGTAATATTGTAATCAGATTCATATGGAATGTGTGTACTAACAAAATAACTAAGCTGAATCTTGTTTTTAAGCATGCAACACATCATAAGATACGTTGAATTCCACCTATGTGGAACACTAAATTTAAACTTTCGGTAAGGAAGTTGGCTATTTCTACATACTTCTTTGTATAAATTTCTCTTATTGGCAGAAGACTGTATGTATAACATAAGGTTCCTACCTTTTTCTAACCAAGTAGCAGCATATTTTAGCGCATCCTGTACTATCAAATTTTAGATGTGACAAGCACATCGGTGATGAAATAAAATAACATCAAGATCAGGGTTTAGTTGTCTTTTTAAAAATGTTATTGCATTTGTATTGTTAGATGCATTATCAAGTGTAAAGAAAATGATTTTTTCCAGAAATAGCATACTCGCGAATAACAGTCATGATCAAATTAGCAAGGACAACACCGGTATGAGCATATTCTAACAATTTAAAATCGATAATCATCTTGTGAATAATATAGTCGCGGTCTACGTAATGTGACGTAACACATAAGTAGGATAACCCCCATTTTGTTGTCCATACGTCGGATGTTAAAGCTATTCTAGATGTTAAGGCTGCAAAAGCTTGTATAATTTTAGCTTTGCCAGCTTGAAAAGCTACCATAGCATCTCTTCTAAGAGTGTTTCTAGGCACTCTTCTAAATGCAGGGTTCAGGGCTAATTGGTTAAACCGTTCTAATGAGGGGCTTTCCCCCATAACTAAAGGGTAATTCTTGGCAAGAACTAACTACCCATCTGCTTTCGTATTGTATCAGAAGAATATGAGAAAGTAGATAGAGAGCTAGATGTAGCTGTTAAGTTTAAAGTTGTCTGTCTAGCATCTTTTTTGTGAGCATCTGAGTGTCTTTTCAGGTGTGTTGTGCCATCTTTAACTGCACCAACGAAATCTGCTCTACAGATTTTGCAAACAGCCCTAAGTCCTTTATCAGGTAATGTTTCAAGTGTATAGTTTTTCCAAACAGTAGATTTCTGTTTTCTGGTTTGGGTTGCTTGAGTGGAAGTGGGGCCAGCATTAGTAGCAGTATGTGCAGGGGTTGAAGTGTGTGCAGAAGAAGAAACCCCTGGAGTACCAACTATGGGGCTAGGGTGATTACTATCGTTCCAATTTTGTTCAGTTGCTGATGTTTCTGGAAAGTCCAGTGATTCGATAGGGTTGTTCAGCATATTTTGATAATATCCATATTCTTCCGTATTAAAATTAATGTTAACATGTCTACGTGGCTTGTTTGATACTGACATTATGCTAATTTAACAATAAAAGGAACCTGTTTGCAGATAGAGCAAAGATGCGAAGAGGTAGGGATGCAGAGAGGTAGCAGCTGGATATCGAGACTCAAGGAGGTAGCAAACGGAGCTTGAAAGTTGAGATGCAGAGAGATAGTAGCCGGATCTTGAGAGCGCCGTCAGTTGAGAGCAAGAGCTTGAGATTTGAGAAGAATTTGAGAGTAGAGATGTTTAGAATTGTGAGAAAATGTTATGAATTAGTGGGGCTACTTATAGGAATTTTTAGGCCAACAAGACCAAAATAACCCTCCAATATGATCGTTTTATGGCTGTTGGGTATGTTTTTGGTATTTTGGGCCAAAAATGACCAAAATACCCCCCATTTGACCGTTTATAGCTGTTGGGGAGTTTTGGGTCAATTTTGGCCAAAAATACCCCCAACAGCCATTTTTAGCTGAAATCCAAGCAGCCCACACGCGCGTTCTACAGCGCAAAAGGCGGCCGGGCTGGGCTGGCCCAGCGTGTGGCGGGCCGCCAGGCCGGTCCGGATCGACCCGTCGAGCTGGGGGAAATGCACGGCCCGCACTTCGGGCCGGGCCAAGTCAACGGCCCGGTCAACATTGACCGGGACGGGCCAGGGGGCTGTAATGCCCTGCTAAGCTACTGCACAAGTACTAGAGGGGGGGGGGGGGTGAATAGTACTTTAAAATAATTAAGAGGCTAATTCCTAATTACTTGCAAACTCTACTGAACAATACGGAAAATGCGGAAATGTAAATGTTAGACAACAAAGAAACAATCGCAAACAATGATATTACTGGGTTCGGATCCACCCAAGTCTCCCCGACTTGTTCCCGGTGATCCTACGTCCCAACCACCCGGATCCCCTCCGGATACTTGAGTTAGCAACCCTAACTCAAGATTTCCACTATGAAATACCTGTGAAAAACCTTCACAAGTCAAATCATACACAAAGTAATTTGTGACTCCCACAACCCGGGATCACAACCACACTCTCACAACCGAGAGTGAAACTTACAATTGAAATTGAAATGAAATAGAACTTCTTACCGACAAAATACATATGCCTTGAGTAATACTTACGAATTAGGGGCAAGTATGATTTTGAGGAAGAAGAAGTGGCACCAAACCCTAGCTCCAAGATGTAGATCAATGATGGAGAGCTATGGGGATGTGGGTGACCTAGAATCAAGCACTTGGCTTGGAAGGCTTCACACTCAATGAATCTCTCTTTGGAAGTAAGAGTGAGGAGAGATTATTGAATGGAATGAAAGAGCTTTGAATGAGCTTGGAATGATTTCTCTTGATCTCTAAACTTGCAATAATATCAGCCTTGAGTGCAATGAATGCAGCCCATCAAGTATATATAGGATAGAGGAGAGAGAGAAAGAAATTCGAGTCATTAAATGCTCCAACTGCTCTTTTCTGAAACCAACTAGTCGGTCAAAGAACAACCACCGACCGACTAGTTCATCAACTAGTCGGTTGGTCAATCAACGTAGACCGACTAATGAGTGAATAGAGAAAAGGTTGAAGCACAGACAAAAGGAACTAGTCGGTCCAAGAAGAGTAGCTGACCGACTAGTTTCACAACTAGTCGGTCGGTTACTCAACTGAGACCGACTAAGAGATAAAACTGAAGTCTGAGCACAAATTGATTTAGTCGGTCCAAGAACAAATGTTGACCTACTAGTTCATCAACTAGTCAGTCGCCAAATGTGCATAGACCGACTAACGATAAACAGTAAGTTAGGTGAAAATTGGCATGTACAGTAAAACTCAACTAGTCGGTCCAAGAAGGAAAGTTGACCGACTAGTTCATCAACTAGTCGATCGATCAATGAACACAGACCGACTAATGATAAACAGTAGCTCAGGCTCAAATGTGCATGTACAGGAAAAGCTCAACTAGTCGGTCACACTAGCATCACTGACCGACTAGTTCACAAACTAGTCGGTCGGTGAGTCAACGTAGACCGACTAACTGTAAACAGTAAAGAGCTTAGAATTAACTGACAGAAACTAGTCGGTCCAAGAAGCTTTGCCGACCGACTAGATCACCATCTAGTCGGTCAGTTCTTCTTCTTGAACCAACTAACATGCACAAGAAGTCGCGAATCGAAGCGCGAAGCTTCGGGAAAGATTGTATGGACTTCCACTAAGATCCTATGACTAAGATATGAGCGTTATGAAGATTTAAACCGTAAGACCTACTCAAGGCTTAACATACTACGAAAGAAGCTTAAAGACTATAAATAAAACTTGACGATACCGTCTTCAATAGCTTCAATCAAATCTTCATGACTTCTAAAAATGGTCCATAAGCTTCAACGAAGCTTTAGGCATACGATCACGTGCTTTGAGAAGTCTCGAGACGTCGTAATTGATATTCATATGAATTTGGCGACGATCTCCATAACTGCGCTCACAAAGTGTTAGTTCACGATATATTTATGTTTGTTCATCATCCAAAACCAAATCCGGGGAGTCCAATATCCAACATTCTCCCCCTTTTGGTGATGACAAACCAACATAAATAGTAATCAAAAATAATAATTCAAATGAAATTTACTTACTCCCCCTGCATTGATGACATGTTAATTAAAAATTAAACAATAATAATACGCATCAAGCAGACGAGTAAAGTATTTAAATGAGAATCGATTATTGAAATATCGAATACCAAATGTTGGTTATTGAAATATCGGATTGGAAAATCCATTTATATATCTTAACTCCCCCTGAATCTAACATATCAAATTAGATTCTTGGAATACTGCTTTAAATTATCATTTAGCACATCGTTATTATTATATCTCTCCCCCTTTGGCATTAGCAAAAAGAGCGGGAGGAGATCAACGACAATAACAATGGCTTCCAATAAAAGCACGGGAGTCGTAGAATACGACGACGGTTCAAGTGACACCAAGGAAACATACGAAGAAAATCAAGGCGTGTCAATGAAACCATAGTCGAAAATCGTAAAACGAAATCATCAAAAACTCAAATCAATTTTACGGATTGAGTTATGGAATATACTCTCCAATATCAACATTCTCGGTTAATTCAGTGCATGGAAAACAATTCTATGTTTTCATAAAGTGAAATCTATTTAACCAAGTTAATATCGTCGAGCAACGAAATTAAACATCAGAGACAAAAAAATTATCTAATGTGCACAGTAGAATGAAATGTCAACTGCGATGTATATATATATATATAATATGAACCAGAGTACATCAAAAATATACATCACTGACATACAAAACATCGATCCAACGATCGGGGCACAAAATACAGCATCATATCTCACAGATATCAGAGTGATACAAAACATACAACATCATCAAAATGCATCAAGATACATCATCAAAATGATCCAAAAAAATAGCCACCCTCACTATCCTACCCAATCTCTCTCACAACTAGATATGTCATCCAATGTGCATCGGAGAGTCCTCAAAGAAGCTCAAGAGGAAGCGGCAGGATCTGCAGCAGCAACAGGCTCTGCAGGAGCGGAGGTGGTCACTGGATCTGTAGTAGTGTCCACGGGAGCGACAGAAGTGGCAATCTCTGGAGCAGCAACAGCAGTGGCCTCGGGAGCACCAGTCGGAGCATCCACCGTAGGAGCGGTGGCAACAGGTGTGCTCTCGGGGGCACCAGCAGACGAAGCAGCAGCAGCATCACCAGAAGTGCCCTTGGGGGCACGAGTAGAAGCACGAGTAAGCTCCTCAATTTCCTCCTCATCCAACTCATCCTCGTCAGAGAAAGACGGAGGGATCTCAATATCAAGACGTCGAGCGATACGGCAGAGAATCTCCTCAGAACGAGCCTGACGAGACTCCAAACGACGGATCGAACGAACGACATCGGCAATAGTGGGAGAGGGAGCAGCAGAGGCAGATGCAGAAGCAGAGGGGGTCGACCTCTGAACGTGACGAAGTGCCACAAGAGATTTCTTGACGGCCGTCGCGTTCAGGGGGGACCGAGAGGACGCTCGTCGTCACGAGGCAATGTGACACGGAAGTGACGGAATACCAGAGTCAGCAAGCACGGGAAGGGGATATGAGCCGATTTCATGGACTTGCGAATACACTCGAAAGAGTCCATCTTATCGAGTATAATGCGAGCCCAGTTAATCGAGCTCCCCATGAAAATAGCATAGATCAATTTCAAGAACGGCTGGGACGGTAGAGATGAGGAGCCGTACTTGGGAAGCAAGCACGACTTCAGAATCAAATTTAGGACCCAGGCGTTAGGCTTGAAGGATTTGGAGGGCACGCCAATCATGGCGGGAGGAATCTGGTGGAAAATCTGAGAGAGGACGACCTGATCAAGGGAGGTGATATCATCAACAGAAATGTTTAAGGGGAGGAGGCCAGACGAGGAGATACCCAAAATCT